>ONZA01010076.1:13282-26719 GCA_900322205.1 Kewa caespitosa | reverse complement strand
ATTCTTGGGTACCAATAAAACTTCTGAGACTCAGCCTGGTGGATTTAACTAGAAGTCTAACTAATTCTGTTTGGATTTATGCTTATGATCAGAATTCAGCAATGTGCAAATTATCTGGCAGCTAAGAATGCAACATAGTCTCCTGCTTTTATTTTCCAACAAGCAACTCCTGGCCCAAAAGAATGACACTCTTTTATGTTCTTTTTCACTCTCCATATTAAGCATTTTACTGTCAATTGTCGTTGAGACTAAACATGACGACCTTAGCTTAGGTGACAAATCACATGGTGGGCGGAGAAGGTGGTTCATTAAAGCCAGCTCTCGGAGAAAGTTGGAAAAGCATACCTCACGTGCGGCTTCTTCTATCTCGTGATCGAGAAAAAAGCAACATGTCTTGGATATCAATTCTTAAACACCCTTCGACAGTATGTAATGTTGCTTAAATTTGAGCTATCCAGTCAATTCTATTACAATGGTGAAAATTTGGCTGTTTTGCAACTGTGGTTATTTACTTCAGTTTCGTCACGGTCTCATTTTTCAGGCTGCTAGGGGTCAAGTGAGCTTCACAATCAGTGACAGCTGATCTTCAATGGATTCGGTAACAGTTCAGATGTGGAATTACCTGAGAGCTCCAGATTATGAATATTGCAAAGACTTGATTTTGGAAGGATGAGGTCTGAGTGCAGTTCAAAGACACTGGATACACAAGTTGTCTAGCTGATGGAAGAAGAAGGGCTCATGAGTCATGACATTGGCATGTCTGTGGATGAAATCACATCCATTCTCACTAATAGATAACACGGATTCTTTTCATTAGCATTGATTGACATTAGTCACCAGATGGTGTGATTTTATCATATAAGAGTGTCACTATCATCACACAAAAAAGTGGCGCGCACTCTCCGACATTCTGTTAATTTTGTTAGTTTAGTATCCTCACTTCAGATGGTCCCGGTTATGTTTCGGACTTTGAAGGAAAATGTTGAAAACGGGTGGTAAAAGGTGTTCCCGGGGGGAACCACCGCCCTGGATGGGGCTTGTATTGATGTGGGAACGTCCCATAGCTGCTGGAGAACAAATCTCCATCGGGCCCGGGAAGCCCCGGAAACAGGTGAAACCGAAGCCTGCAGTCACGAAAAAATGATCCCGGGGGGTCAGAAATGCAAAGTGACTTGTAGCTTTCGATTTCGGCCATTTCCGGGGCGTCCCGGGGCCCGATGGAGATTGTCCCCCTCCATTGCAAGGACGCGTTCCCACATCAATATAAACCCTCCCCCATGGCGACACTTGCCCCCGGCCCGTTTTCCTTAAAAATCCGACACGTGTCCGAGACCACCATATAGGCCATTTCTGCCCAAATCAATGGCCGAAATAGACTCCAATGGCCTTCGAGGTCCTATATTTGTCCATGGTGCCGTTTTCGTCAATTTTCATTTTGGACCCCCAGGGTCGATTTTCGTGACTCATATCCTTCGCCTTCGGCCATTTCCGGGGCGTCCTGGGGCATGGTGGAGATGGCCCCCCTCCTATCGCAAGGGCTCGTTCCCACATCAATATAAGTCCCGCCCATGGCGACACTTGCCCCCGAGAACACTTTTTATGGCCTGTTTTTAATGTTTTCCTTCAAAGTTCGACACATGTCTAGTGCCACCATATAAGCCATTTTTGCCCAGATCAATGGCCGAAACGGACTCCAATAGACTCTTAGGGCCCATATTTGTCTATGGTGCCGTTTTCATCAAATTTCATTTCGGACCCAAGCCGATTTCGTGACTTATTGCCTTCGGTTTCGGCCATTTCCAAGGCGTCTGGGAGCCCGGTGGAGATTGGTCCCCCATCGCAAGGGCGCGTTCCCAGATCAATATAATTATATAAGTCCCACCCATGGCGACACTTGCCCCCGGTAACACCTTTTGCGGCCTGTTTTCAGTGTTTTCCTTCAAAGTTCGACACATGTTCGGGACCACCAAATAGGCCATTTCTGCCAAAATCAATGGCCTTAACGGACTCCAATGGCCTCCTAGGGCCCGTTTGTCCATAGTGCCAATTTCGTCAATTGTCATTTCGGTTTCGGCTATTTTCAGGGCGTCCCGGAGCCCGATGGAGATTGCCACCCCCCCCATTGCAAGGGCGTGTTCCTACATCAATATAAGCCTCACCTATAGCGACACTTGCCCTAGTGAACACCTTCTACATCCCGCTTTCGGCGTTTTCCTTCAAACTCCGATACGTGTTTGGGACCACCATATATGCCATTTCTGACCAAATCAATGGCCGAAACGCACTCCAATGGCCTACTAGGGCCCATATTTGTCCATGGTGCCAATTTCATCAATTTTCATTTCGGATCCCTCGGGGCCGATTTTCGTGACTTATAGCCTTCGGTTTAAGCCATTTATGGGGGGTCCCGGGGCCAATCTCATCGCAACGGGGCGATCCCACATCAGTATAAGCCCCGCCCATGTCGACACTTGCCTTCGTGAACACCTTTTAAAGCCCATTTGCGGCGTTTTTCTTCAAAGTGCGACCTGTGTCCGAGACCACCATATAAACCATTTCTGACCAAATCAATGGCCGAAACGGACTCCAATGGCCTCCTAGGCCCATATTTGTCCATGGTGCTGTTTTCGTCAATCTTCATTTTGGACCCTCCGTGGCCGATTTTCGTGACTTATATCCTTCAATTTTGGCCATTTTCGGGGCGTCCCGGGCCCGTGGAGATTGGTCCCCCCATGGAAAGGGCGTGTTCCCATATCAATATAAGCTCCACACATTGCGACACTTGCCACCGGGTTCGGCGTTTTCCATCAAAGTCCGACACGTGTCCTGGACCACCATATAGGCCATTTCTGACAAAATCAATGGCCGAAAAAGACCCAATGGTCTCCTAGGGCCCATTTTTGTCTATGATGCTGTTTTCGCCAATTATCATTTCTAACCCCCCAAGCCGATTTTCACGACTTATAGCCTTCAGTTTCGGCCGTTTCTGGGGCGCCCAATGGCCCGGTGGAGATTGCCCCCTCTCGCAAGGGCGCGTTCCCACATGAATATAAGCCTCACCCATGACGATACTTGCCCCCGGGAACACATTTTTTTAGCCCGTTTTCTACGTTTTCCTTTAAAATTCGACATGTGTCCGGGACCACCATATATGCCATTTCTGACCAAATCAATGAATGAAAAGGACTCCAATGGCCTCCTAGGGCTCATATTTGTCCATGGTGCCATTTTCGTCAATTTTCATATCAGACCCTCCAGGCCGATTTTCGTGACTTGTAGCCTTCAGTTTCGGACATTTCTGGGGCGTCCCGAGGCTAGTGGAGATTGGTCCCCCCATCGAAAGGGCGCATTCCCACATCAATATAAGCTCCACCCATGGCGACACTTGCCACCTAGTACACCTTTTACATACCGTTTTCGGCATTTTTCTTCAATGTCGAACACGTGTATGGGACCACGATATAGGCCATTTCTGACCAAATTAATGGTCAAAACAGACTCCAATGGCCTCCTAGGGCCCACATTTGTACATGGTGCCGTTTTCGTTAATTTTCAATTCGGACCCCTGTCGATTTTTGGGACTCATAACCTTTGATTTCGGCCATTTTGGGGCGCTGAGGCCAGTGGAGATTGGCCCCCCATCGCAAGTTCGCGTTCCCACATCAAAATAAGTCCTATCCATGGCAACGTCCCCGGGAACACCTTTTACACACTGTTTTAGGCGTTTTCCTTCAAAGTTCGACACGTGTTCGGGACCAACATATAGACCATTTCTGAACAAATCAATGGCCAAAATAGACTCTATTGGTCTCCTAGGGCCCATATTTGTCCATGGTGTCGTTTTCGTCAATTTTCATTTCAGACCCCCCTAAGTCTATTTATGTGACTTATAGCCTTCAGTTTCGGCCATTTCCGAGGAGTCCCGAGACCTGGTGGATATTGGCCCCTTTTCGCAAGCGCGCGTTCCCACATCAATATTAGCCCCACCCATGGCGACACTTGCCCCCGGGAACACCTTTTACCCGTTTTTGACATTTTCCGTCAAAGTATGACACGTGTCTAGGACTACCATATAGGTCATTTCTGACCAATTCAATGGCCCAAATGGACTCTAATGGCCTCCTAGGGCGCATATTTGTCCATGGTGCCTTTTTCGACAATTTTCATTTCGAACACCCTGGGACTGATTTTCGCGACTTATAGCCTTCAATTTCGGCCATTTCCGGGGCGTCTCGAGGCCTTGTGGCGATTGGCCCCACCATCAGAAGGGCACATTCCCACATCAACATAAGCCCCACCCATGGCGAGACTTGCCTCCGGGAACACTTTTTACACCTCGTTTTCGGCATTAGCCTTCAAAGTCTGACACGTGTCCGCAACCAACATATAGGCCATTTCTGAACAAATCAATGTCCGAAACAGACTCCAATGGCCTCCTAGGGCCCATAATTGTCCATGGTGCCGTTTTCGTCAATTTTCATTTCGGACCCCTAGGCTTATTTCTGTGACTTATCGCCTTCGTTTTCAGCCATTTCCAGGACGTCACGAGGCCCGGTGGAGATTGGTCCTCCCATCGCAAGGGAACGTTCCCACATCAATATAAGCCCCACCCATGGCGACACTTGCCCCCGGGAACACCTTAAATCGGCATTTTTCGTCAAAGTATGACACTTGTCCGGGACGACCATATAGGCCATTTCTGACCAAATCAATGGCCGAAATGGACTCTAATGGCCTCCTGGGCCCATATTTGTCCATGGGGCCTTTTTTGTCAATTTTCGTGACTTAGCCTTTAGTTTCAGCCATTTCCGTGGCGTCCCGATCCTGTGGAGGTTGGCCCCACCATAGGGAGACCTCGTTCCCACATCAATGTAAGCCCGACCCATGGCGAGACTTGCCCCGGGAACACCTTTTACAGCTTGTTTTCGACATTTTTCTTCAAAGTTTGTCACGTGTCCAGGATCATCATATACGCCATTTCTGACCAAATCAATGGCCGAAACGGACTCCAATGGCCTCCTAGGACCCATATATGTCCACGGTGCCGTTTTCATCAATTTTCATTTCGGAACCTCCGGGGCCGCTTTTCGTGACTTATAGCCTTCGGTTTCGGCCATTTCCAGGGCGTCCCGGGCCCGGTGGAGATTGGCCCCTCTATCGCAAAGGCGCGTTTCTACATCAATATAAGCACCACCATAGCGACATTTGCTCCTAGTAACACCTCTTTAAGCTTGTTTTCGGCGTTTTCTGTCAAAGTATGACACATGTCTGGGACCACCATATAGGCCTTTCTGACCAAATCAATGGCCGAAAAGGACTCCGATGGCCTCCTAGGGCCCATATTTGTCCATGGTACCGTTTTCGTTAAATTTCATATCGGACCCTCTCAGGACGATTTTCGTGACTTATAGCCTTCAATTTCGGTCATTTCGGGGCGTCCTAGGGTCCGGTGGAGATTGGTCCCCCCATCGAAAGGGCGCGTTCCCACATCAATATAAGCTCCACCTATGGCGACACTTGCTATCGCAAACACTTTTTACAGCTCGATTTCGGCGTTTTCTTCCAAAGTCCGACATGTGTATGGGACCACTATATAGGCCATTTCTGACCAAATCAATGGCCGTAACGGACTCCAATGGCCTCCTAGGGCCCATATTTGTCCATGGTGCCGTTTTCGCCAATTATAATTTCGGACCCCCGGGACCGTTTTTCGTGACTTATAGCCTTCGATTTCGGCCATTTTCGAGGTGTCTCGGGGCTCGGTGGAGATTGCCCCCCCTCCTTTATCGCAAGGGCGCGTTCCCACATCGATATAAGCTCCACCCATGGCGACACTTGCTCCCGGGAACACCTTTTACATCCCGTTTTCGGCGAATTCCTTCAAAGTCCGACAAGTGTCCGGGACCACCATATAGGCCATTTCTTACCAAATCAATGGCCGAAACAGACTCCAATGGCCTCCTAGGGCCCATATTTGTCTATGGTGCCATTTTCGTCTATTTTCATTTCGGGCCTCTCGGGGCCTATTTCCGTGACTTATGGCCTTCAGTTTCTACCATTTCCGGGGCGTCTAGAGGCCTGGTGGAGATTGGCCCCCTTTCGCAAGGGTGCGTTCCCACAACAATATGAGCCCTACCCATGGCGACACTTGCCCCCGGGAACACCTTTTAAAGCCCGTTTTTGGCGTTTTCCTTTAAAGTCTAACACGTGTTCGAGACTACCATATAGGCTATTTCTAACTAAATCAAGTGTTGAAACGAACTCCAATGGCTTCTTAGGGCCCATATTTGTCTATGGTGCTGTATTTGTCAATTTTCATTTCGGACCCCGGTGCCGATTTTTGTGACTTATAACTTTCGGTTTCGGCCCTTTCCGGGGTGTTCCAGGGTCGTGTTGAGAATGGTCACCCCACCGCAAGGGCGCGTTCCCACATTATATAAGCCCCATCCATGGCGGCAATTGTTCATGGGAACACCTTTTACAGCGCTTTTTCGGCGTTTTCTTTCAAAGTCCGACACGTGTCCGGGACCACCATATATGCCATTTCTGACCAAATCAATGGCCAAAACAGACTCCAATGGTCTCCTAGGGCCCATATTTGTACATGGTGCCGTTTTCGTTAATTTTCATTGCAGATCCCCTGGGGCCAATTTTCGTGACTTATAGCGTTCGGTTTCAGCCCTTTTCGGAGCATCTAGGGGCTAATGGAAAAATGGTTGGTAAAAAGGTGTTCACGGGGGAAACTACCGTCATGGACGGGGCTTATATTGATGTGGGAATGTCTCATAGGGGTTGGGGAACGGATCTCCACCGAACTCGGAAGCCCCGGAAAAGGGCGAAACCGAAGGCTATAAGTCACCAAAAAGTGGTCCAAGAGGTCTGAAATGAAAAGTGATGAAAATGGCACCACCGATAAATATGGGCGCGTAAAGTCCGTTAGAGTCCATTTCGTGCCATGATTCACTCGAAATCGTCGTATATGGCGGTCCCGGGCATGTTTCACACTTTAAAGATAAACGTCGAAAACAGGTCGTAAAAGGTGTTCCTGGGGAGAACTACTACCATGGATGGGGGTTATACTAATGTGGGAACATCTCATAGAGGTAGGGGGACAAATCACCACCGGACCCCAAGGCGCCCCTGAAAATGGCGAAACTGAAGGCTATAAGTCACAAAAAAACGGTGCCGAGAGTTCCGAAATGAAAAGTGATGAAAATGGCACCATCTATAAACATGGGACCAAGGGATCCATTGGAGTCTGTTGCGTGCCATGATTCGTCGAAAATGTCGTATATGGCGTTCCCGGGCGCATTTCGGACTTTGAAGGAAAACGCCGAAAACGGGCAATAAATATTGTTCCCGGGGGGGAACTACCGCCATGGATGGGGCTTGTCGGATTGTTCCATAATGGTTGGGGGACAGAAAGAAGATTGCTAGTACATTAAAGGCAAAGCTTCAAAACAGAAACAAATTCCTCTGATTTACTTCGCGAGACGCAAATATAATACAAGCAGCCAATGTTTTCATAGCACTCAAGTATTTTTACACACATTAAACAACACGGGAAACATCAAACGCGACCAACAGTTGCATACTTCTCAGCTGAGCAAACTAGTATGTAAGAAAGACACTAAACTGAAGCACTGTCTCCAAACCATCTGTCTCGTGCTGATCAACAGGTGGAAGCGTCTTGACAGTCGCGAATCCCTTGGCATTTACAAACTTCCCAGTCCCTCCCATAACAGCAAGGTGAGATTCTGAGACGGCTGTCTGGTGGATCCCAAAGAAGTTCAAACTGTCAACGTACCCACCTTCTTGGAACATAGCTGTAAAGGCCATAGTCTGAGTGTTTCCGTCCACCGAGCTGTATATGTAGAATCCTTGAGCCTTGCCCACTAGGCCCGACCCCAACTCGTGTCCCTCAGTCAGCTCATCATCGATCGCCATCATTGTCCCGAACATGAGCTTCTGAAGGGTGGTACCTGCAGAGAGCTGTGCCCCATTCACGACAGGGAAACCGTTGCCACCAATGAAGTTGTTGTTGTTACCGTTGTTTTGCATCACATTCGGGTTGAAATTGCCTAGCCCAGTGAGGAAGGGAATATTGTTGTTGTTGATCAGGCCGTTGTTGCCGTTGTTCTGAGGGACCCCGTTGTTGGTTGGGAGGACTGCACCGTTGGGCTTCGCAAAGGGGACCTGGCCACTCACTGCAGGGTTTGTCACAATGCCGGTGATGGCCTTGGCTGTTGGGTTTGATCCCCCTAGGATGTCATGCATGAAGAAGGTCAATTCAGGGTGGGGACCACCTTCTACAGCACCACCACTGGCAGCTGCTCCACCTCCAGAGGCGGTGGCAGCACCTGCAGCCCCACCACTAGTGGCTGCACCAGCGGCCCCACCAGCTGAGGTGGTGGCTGCACCAGCTGCTCCACCACCAGGGGTGGTGGCAGCACCAGCGGATGAGACTGCATCCGCAGGAGCTACATCAGAAACAGGGGAATCGGTGTCAGCAACAGGAGAAACCGCTTCATCGAGGATTCGAGCTGAGGCCGCAAATGCGATCATAAGGGCTAGCACAAGTGGGACGATTTGGCTCTTGAGTGAGAAAGCCATTGTCTTCGAACTGTTAAGACTCTGGGAGCTAATTGATTTGATTGATTGCTTTGTTGATGATTTGGCTGATGAATATGGAATCTCCCATTTGAGTTTATATATGCATGCAAAAGGAGGCTGAAAAAGAAGAATAACATGGAGTTGATAGGGTGGAGTGGTTGTTGTTGGGTATGTAGTAGTAATGTGGTGTATTGGTTAGAACAAGGAAAACCTAAACCTCAAAATCCACACCGAGTAAATGATTAGAGTAGAGCTTTTAGATGCTAACTGCTGATGAACCAACTCATTATCACTTAAAATAATCCAACAGGACCTTGAAAGGTAGGACCTTAATTGCATCTGGATAAGCAAAGTACTCATCAATTAAGGATTTGAACTGAGGCAAAGCCCACCTTAACCAACTGATTTCTCCCAGGTCCAAGCTCAGGAGCCATGGAACAGCCCATACCCAGATTCTGATATCTAACTATCCAAGACATATTGTAGAGTACTATACTAGTGGCCCAACCAGGTTCATGATGGATCAACATTCAGCCCCAGTTATTCTGTTTCCCTGGTGCAGACATTCTGAAGAAAGCAAACTTCTACTCTGGGGATATTACTAACTTCAACCTGTCTCACCTCAGGCAAACTTTCACATTAACTTCAGGTAAAATCAAACTGCCCCTCAATACTGGTAATCATCATTTGGATAGTTAAAAGAGTTAGCCTCACTCCTGTTCACTGACAACTGCTTACCCAAAGAAGTGTATGTGTATCACAATGATGAATTTGCTAGCAATATAAAGATAGTAAAGTATTTCTTTGTAAGCTTATAAATGGGGAGAGATCAGTACACTCATGAGTTCATTAGCATCATCGTTAGCACTACACATATCCTTTACTAGAGATTCCCACAACACAAGATGAACTCCCATATTCCTCTTCTCCATCTCTTCCAAAACAAAGCAAGCCTCATCAGTTTTCCCGCCCTTGAGCAAGCCCGTAACTAAACAATCAAAGCTCTCGGGCCGCACACAATGTCGACTCATCAGCATTGCGTGCAACACACTCAACCCCCTCTCGTACTCACCAGCTTGGCGAAACCCATCAACTAACATCCTATAAGTGGCTGCATTCGGCTCGCATCCCTTAATCTGCATCTCAACAAGCACCTTATAAGCCTCCTCCACTCTTCCTTCTTTACACAAAAAGTTCACCAGTATGTTGTACGTGACAACATCTGGCTTTAGCTTCTTCTTCTTCATCTCGAGGAGCAAAGACTTGGCCTCATCGAGCTTCCCTCTCCGCACGAGATCAGTCATCAACACCCCGAAATTAACCAACCGAGGCTTACACCCTCGGTACTCCATATCAAACATCAACTTCTTGGCTTCATTAAACTTCCCCAACGAACACAACCCCTCCATCAACAACGCATACGTGACCGCATTCGGACGCTTCCCTTTCCGGCTCAAATCATCAAGCAACCTCATACCCTTATCCACATCACCCTTCTTACACATAAACCCAATCAAACTATTGTAAGTAACAACACTAGGTTCAACCTCTCTCTCAAGCATTTCATCAAACACCTGGCACGCATTCTCCAAATCACCCCTATCCAACCAACCCTTGATCAATACATTGAACGAAACCGAATTCGGCTTGAAACCCAGTTCCTTAAACCTCCCAAACAGATCATTCGCATCGGAAAACCGGCCATTAGAGACAAGCACATTAAGCAAGGTATTGAAAGACTGTAACTTTCTTTCACAATTGAAACTGGGCATTTGATGAAACAAATCAATGGCTTTATCAACCAACTGGGATTTCCCATAATGTTGAATTAATGCAATGAATAGTGATTCCCTGCATCGAATCCCACGATCCTTGATGAAATTGAGAAGTGGGTCGATTTGATCGAAGTTTCGAGAACGAGCGAGCTTGTAAAGGAGGGATGAGTAAGAAGGGTAGTCGTGTTTGAAGCCCTTTTGGGTGTAGTGGTTGAAGAGAGAGAGAGCTTGGTTTGGGTCATGGAGTTGCTTCAGTTCGTCCAGGAATGGGATGGGTTTTCGGGTCTTGGATGGTGGTTTGTGGACCCGGGTTTGGGTTCTTGATGTCAAGGTTCGGGTTAGGGTGATCGGTTCACATGGATTTGACAACTTGAACTTGAACTTGATCTTGAACATGATACTCTGGTTTCTTTCGTGTTCCTGAATGGAGTGTTGTTCCTAGGAGAACCAATGTTGTATCAGTGTTCCGTTTCTCTGCACCTGTACAAAGGAAAACAAAGGAAAAGGCATGAAATACTATTTTGATCATAGATGCATAAGTTAGGCTCGGTCGAGATTTGTCCCCCAATCGCCATGGACGTTCTCACATCAATATAAGTTTCATTCATAATGGTTGGGGGACAACTCTCCACCGAGCCCTAGGATGTCCCGAAAACGAGCGAAAACGAATGCTATAAGTCACGAAAAAACAGTTCCGGGAGTTCTGAAATAAAAAGTGATGAAAATGGCACCACAGATAAATATGGGCTTGGGGAGTCCATTGGAGTTCGTTGCATGCCCTTATTCGATCGAAAATGTCGTATATGGCGATCTCGAACACGTTTCGAACTTTGAAGGACAACGGCGAAAACGGATTGTAAAAGATGTTCTCGGGGGAACTGCCGCCATGGAAGGGGCTTATATTAATGTGGGAACATCACATAGCAATTGGATAACATATCTCCATGGGTTCCTGGGATGCCTCGGAAACGGGCAAAACTGAAGGCTATAAGTCATGAAAAAACGATCCTGGGGTTCGAAATAAAAAGTGGTGAAAATCGCACCATCAATAAATATGGTACCAATGAGTCTATTGGAATCCGTTGCGTGCCATAATATGGTCAAAAATATTGTATATGGCGGTCCGGACACGTTTCAGACTTTGAAAGATAACACCGAAAATGGGTAGTAAAAGGTATTCTCGAGGGGAACTACCGCCATGAATGGGCCTACTATTGATGTGGGAACGTCCCATAGCGATTGGGGGACAAATCTCCACGGGCCCAGGACACTCCGGAAAGAGGCGAAGCCGAAGGCTATAAGTCATGAAAAAACGGTCCGGAGTGGTCCAAAATAAAAAGTGATGAAAATGGCACCATCTATTAATATGGTACCGATGAGTCCATTGGAGTTCGTTGCGTGCCATGATTCGATCAAAAATATCTTATATGGCAGTTCGAACACATTTCGAACTTTGAAGGATAATGTCGAAAACCGACCGTAAAGGGTGTTCCTAAAGGGAACCACCGTCATGGATGGGGCTTATATTGATGTGGGAACGTACCATAGCGGTTGGGGGACAAATCTCTACAGGGCCTCGGGACGCTCCGAAAATGGGTGAAACCGAAGGCTATAAGTCACAGAAAACAGTCGCGAGTGGTCGAAATGAAAAGTGATGAAAATGGCACCATCGATAAATAAGGTCCGGCTAGTCCATTGGAGTTTGTTGCATGCCATGATTCGGTCGGAAACGTCGTATATGGCGAACCTGGGCACGTTTCGGACTTCAAAGGAAAACGCCGAAAACGGGCGGTAAAAGGTATTCCCGGGGAGAACTACCACAAAGGATGGAGCTTATATTGATGTGGGAACGTCCCATAGCGGTTGGGGAACAAATCTCCACGGGGCCCGGGACGCTCCAGAAACGGTAGAAACCGAAGGCTATAAGTCACGAAAAACGGTCACGAAGGGTCCGAAATAAAAAGTGATGAAAATGATACCATCGATATTATGGATTCGGGAAGTACATTGGAAACTGTTGCATGCCCTGATTCGCTCGAAAATATTATTTATGGCGGCAAAAGGTATTCCCCGAAGAAACTAGCACCATGAGTGGGTGAAATGGGTTTTGTACTACGAACCAAGAACGCAGCAACGATAATATAGGGCCAGAAACACGCCTTAGGCCTTAGCATCTCCAATAATGTGTGGGCTTTCATGGATCGACCCATTTAAGAAAAGATAGTGCATCTAGAGTCAGACTAGCTAGAACTTTCGTGTTAAGGGCAATGAGACCAAGATTTAAGGGCAATCATAAGGCAATGAGGGGATAGATTATCCAGAGTTAACCAGAAACCGTACGAAAATAAAGCGTCATTGTTCTAATCTGGATTCATGCTCAAGGACAAAAGTGGATTAACAAAACATAAAAACAAAGATATCTTTTCTAAGAGCGAAAAAGTTGCATGTTGGTTGCAACTTTTACGGGCAAATGATCCATTTTCCAATCCCAAACATCCTTTTCATGTTATTTCTTGCATTCCTCTTTTAAGCCCGGTAATATTTCTTTACACTCTTTAGTCTATATACTATCACTTTCAACCTTCACATCTTCACATGAGGGGCACAGATGAATGGAACATTTTAGTGATTTTAACTTTTGGTGATTAACCATTAAACTTTATAAAATTATGCGCATATTTGGGTTAAATCAATCGATAATAGACCTTACTTAGTCAATAATATAAAAGGAATGTGCAAATACGTGCAAATATATGCAAACCAGTTTTCATGAATACTTGTCTAATAGAAGATTTACTCTTAGTAGACTCCTACCATACAACGCTTTTACAAGAGACTAATTGTGGAATTCATTAATCGAAAGTATTTGGGATCTTATAATTTAAAATGAAAATACTTGGTAACAACTACGGGTGGTGAGAGTACGAGAGAAATCTCGAACTATACATGCTTGCAACTAACGTAACCATCTATGGTGCGCCGATCAAATGCATAAAAGTTTGCTTTGAAAATTAAGTAGCAAAACTATATAATAGTATAAGGTAATCCT
>ONZA01010073.1:30636-42002 GCA_900322205.1 Kewa caespitosa | reverse complement strand
TGAAAATCTAAATAAAACTGATGGGAGTACAACACAAGTTAAAATCATCACTCTTAAAAACCACTAAAACCTTGATACAGTGGTTTATACTTTATATTACCAACCAATGAGGCCTTGGCCTAGTGGTTAAGATTGAGGTCCTGTGTACGTTAGGTCACAGGTTCGATTCCCCCCTCCCCTATAATATATTGTACTGCCCTTTATGGCTCCTATGAACCAAAAAAAAAATACTTTATACTACCAGCTTATAAGTGTTATTCACAACGGCATATTATTGTTATTCTTTGTTTCTAGAGACAGTACTTATGAACTGGCAGTATGTCAGATTTTACATTTGATTTTCCAACTTTATCGAATATATATATTTGTATTGTATTGCCAAAAATATATAGGAGTATTTCTATTGTATTGCCAAGCATTTATGAACAAAACTTTTAATATGCGAATCCATAATTTGAATTACCTAGAGTCTCTGGAGAGGCTTCCACACAAGGGTTAGGACTTCACTAAGGCATGGAGAGGGGGTCAAATCCATGCAGCCTTACTCTTGTGATGAGCATCTAAGACAAAGCTAGTTTCTTTTTTTTCTTTTTCTTTTTTTTTTTTGAAAAAAGGTAAAGAGGTTACATAGAGTGGAGCACCCTCCTCCGGTGTCAGGAAAGTTAGCCCCCTTTTATCATCTAGGAGGATTGACATGAAAGCACGATTTTCAAACGTCGAAAAGATGTACGTGTCGATAATGGAGAGATCAAACNNNGATATTAGTGTGACCGTTTGATCAAATATAACGTTCGTCTACAACTTCACACTAACTAAGAAGTGCAAAACAGTTCAAGTCGTCATCTTTACTCTATTATGATCCAAAACCTATAAAACAAACAACTTTCCAGCTCCATTGGATATGAGCATACTAATCTCGATACATCCGCATACGTTAACCACCTTGACTGTCCGTGAACAAGCTAAGGATCACTGGTAAAATGGTGGAGTACTACAACACCTTTTGAGACACAATCTCCATATTTGTTGTTAAAGTACCATATTTAACAACTTCAGGTATGGTTGGTTCACCACTAATCTCAAATTAAACCCCTTGTCACCCCCACTAATCAGGAAACTAATACTCTATTTGCTAGAGCATTGCCATAGTCACAGATATGAATATATGTTCAACAAAATATTCACCTTGGTAAGGTTAAGAACAAAAGATGTGGAGCCAAGCCAACTCACCTAAACCACTCCCCATAATCACCAATTACAACCCAATAGTATAAACTTTATAAAGCATAAACAATCCTAAATGGCCGGTCGACCAAAAGACTTGTTCAATGATTAATGGACCCAACCCTTCATCACTAACTTTTTTTATTGGCCGGTTATCAAAATGGAGTTTCCACCATCTGATCAACATCAAAGTGACATCCATGCGCCACGTGGCAAGATTGTAATGATCTGGAGGCCCGACCATTAGCCCGAAAGTCCACTGCATGGGACTATATATAACAGTCACATAACAATGTCTAGTGCATCAACAAAGAGCTCAGTAAAGCAAGCCTTACTCAGCTTGATTAGCAAGAGCTAATTAACTACAGCTCCAAAGAGGTTTCATCACCTACACTTATCGAGAATGGCAATCCCGAGCATCGCCCTTGGCTCACCCGGTGAGATCAGCCACCCTAGCGCGCTCAAGGCTGCATTGGCAGAGTTCATCTCCATGCTCATCTTTGTCTTTGCTGGAGAAGGCTCTGGCATGGCTTTCGGTATGTTCAAACTCATATTTATCATGATCATATTCACCAGCTTATGCACTTTTTCATAACTGGGCTTGCCATGCAGGTCGTTAAGGTTTCTGTGGTTTAGGGTTGTTACACATCAGCTTTGGTGTTGATTTTCGGTTTTCAGTTGGCTGTTTTTTTTTTTGCTTTAAAAACTATGACCTACTTCAAAACTTAAAACTTCAAAGTTGGCTTTAGCTCAGGGCTCGGAATTGGTTCAATCTTGACAAGCTCTGAAATCATTAATATCCCGTTCATAGATCCTGATGAGTTTGGTATATTTCATGATGGACAGGCAAGCTTACTGACAACGGCGCGGCAACCCCAGCTGGGCTGGTAGCGGCTGCATTGTCTCACGGATTCGCACTTTTTGTGGCGGTGTCAGTGGGTGCTAACATCTCTGGTGGACACGTGAACCCAGCGGTCACATTCGGTGCCTTCCTTGGTGGAAAGATCTCATTCATAAGGACCATCCTGTACTGGATTGCCCAGTGCCTCGGTGCTGTGGTTGCTTGCCTCCTCCTCAACTTCTCCACTGGTGGACTGGTAAATGCTTGCTAATCCTTTCATGGCGTTAGTCTAGCAAAGTCACTTTAGTAATTCTATATTCACAATACACTTGGAAAATGTTCTCATATGTTTTCCCCCCGGTTTTTCAGCCAACCTCTGCATTCGCCCTGTCCTCTGGAGTGACCGTCTGGAACGCCCTAGTCTTCGAGATCGTGATGACCTTCGGGCTTGTCTACACCGTCTACGCCACAGCTGTTGACCCCAAGAAGGGAGACATTGGGATCATTGCACCCTTGGCCATCGGTTTCATTGTTGGTGCCAACATCTTGGCTGGTGGTGCCTTTGACGGTGCATCCATGAACCCAGCTGTGTCCTTCGGCCCAGCTGTCGTGAGCTGGACCTGGGACAACCACTGGGTGTACTGGCTTGGCCCATTCGGTGGTGCCGCAGTCGCTGCCCTCCTTTACCACATCGTCTTCATCCAACCTGACAACTACGAGGAGCTTCCCTCATCAGCTCGGTAGAAGACGAATTTGGCCATTTTTCAGTGCCTGTTTGTTTGAAGGCAGATTTGGTGTACATGATCTTGAAATGGTTTGAGTACTTCGTTGTGTTTTTCTGATTTTTCGTTCAAAAGAATTCTGGCAGTTGCTGTTCAATTGTGAATCCTTGTGATAGTTTTCTTTTGTTTCAATGGAATATCATTTGCTTGAATGTTACTCATTGGGTTCAAAGGAGCATTTTCGGTTCAGGAAACTTCTATCAGCTCTTTTCTTTCCAAGTGCAATTTTTGACCTTTAGCACCATGTCACTCATAAAACACCCTTCAATATTGGGCTCAATATAAAAGTACTCACCGAGATCTATCCCGGGCGGCCGCGCGCACATCCTCTAGGGTGCAAGTTCGGCCTGGGTGTTTTGTAGGGACTACTCCTTCAGGGCTTGCTAGTTGCCATTTCCCAAAAAAAAATGAGAAAACGAAAAATAAAGATAACAAGTAAACCAGTGGTGTGTGGTGAAATCACGGGGACGGGAAGTCAAACAGAGAGTCAGATGAACATTTTCTTTAGGGGAAAGGGTAAGGCATACTAGTTGAATCGGCCTGCATGGAGATCAAGATTTAGACACCTGAATGTTGGTTTCAGAAACTCTATTATGTGCTATGCCACAAGACACAAGTACAACCAGTTCAACCACCAATGCAGCTAGATAGATCACAAATCTTAGATACAAAGTCACGCCCAAGAAGTTGGCATATACAATACTCCAAGTGTACACAAGAACTTCTAGACAGATAGAGAAGATCCTACTGTAAAATGACCTAGTTCGAAACTGTTTCTTATCCTCAAACTTGGTCATATATTAGCATATCCAACCATCACTCCTCAAACAAAATCTAGTTGTAGTTCCTCCTCGAAGACTTATTGGACAGCATCTTGCCGCTCGCCTTACACTATGGGCTCGTACTTTCACGACAAAAAGACTTTTCCGCATGGTAAGTAAGATCATCAAACAATAGCACAAATGACTTCCATAGTTGAGGTTGAACAAAACGGAGATAGTCGGCTTAGCTAAAGCCTAAAGGTGTAGAGTTCGTCTTCCGGAATCAACAGTCTAACAACAAAACACATAAAGGGATCATCTGATCACATCAATCTATGTTACTACTCTTTCGGATTTGATGTAGCTATCATTAACTCACTAATACATAGAGAAAGTGGGTGGAAGGGCAAAGTACATGGGTTTCAAGTTTCAACTTAATGTTTAAAACGCATTTGACCGGCATCTTTCAACTTATGTTTAATAATTACTACCCATTTTAACAAAGTATTCACCCTGATAATAATGTCAGTACAAAAGATGTGGAGCCAAGCCAACTCACCTAAACCATTCCCATAATCACCAATTAACAACCAATAGTAAAGTATAAACAATCCCTAATGGCCGGTCAACCAAAAGACTTGATCAATGATTAAGGGACCCAACCCTTCATCACTAATTTGTATTGGCCGGTGATCAAAGGGATCTCCACCATCTGATCAACATCAAAGTGACATCCTTGCGCCACGTGGCAAAATAAGAACAATCTGGATGCCCAACCAATAGCCTGAAAGTCCACTGCATGGCACTATATAAAACAGTCACAAAACAATGTCTTGTGCACCAACACAAAGCTAAAGAAGAGCAAGCCTTTCTCAGCTTAATTAGCAAAAGCTAATTAATCAGAGCCAAGCTCCACAGAAGCTTCAGCACCTCCTTCTCGAGAATGGCAATCCCGACAATCGCCCTTGGGTCACCCGGTGAGGTCAGCCACCCCAGCGCCCTTAAGGCTGCATTGGCAGAGTTCATCTCCATGCTCATCTTTGTCTTTGCTGGACAAGGCTCCGGCATGGCTTTCGGTATGTTCAAATACATATTTATCATAATCACATTCACCAGCTTATGCACCTTTTAATAACTGGACTTGTCAAACAGGTCGGTTATCGTTTCTGTAATTTAAGGTCGTCAAACATCAGTTTTGGTTGATCTTTGCATTTCAGTCTGCTGTTTTTTCGGGTCATGGCTTAAAAAAAAATGATCTAGTTTACAACCCAAAATTTCAAAGTCGACTTCAGCTCGGGGATTAGGATTGGGTCAAACCTGCAAGCTCTACAATCATAAATATGAGTTTCTTATATCCTGATGAGTTTGGTATGTTTCTTGATGGGCAGGCAAGCTTACTGACAATGCTGCGGCAACCCCAGCTGGGCTGGTAGCAGCTGCATTGTCTCACGGGTTCGCACTGTTTGTGGCTGTTTCCGTAGGTGCTAACATCTCAGGTGGACATGTGAACCCAGCTGTCACATTTGGCGCCTTCCTTGGCGGAAAGATCTCATTCGTAAGGACCATCCTGTACTGGATTGCCCAGTGCCTTGGTGCTGTGGTTGCTTGCCTCCTCCTAAACTTCTCCACGGGTGGACTGGTAAATTATTGCTAATCCTTGCATGTCATCAGTCTACTATAAAGTTTTAGTAATCCATGATCACAATACACTTACGAGTATTCTCATCTCCCCCCCCCCCACCCCGGTTTTCAGCCAACCTCTGCATTCGCCCTGTCCTCTGGAGTGACCGTCTGGAACGCCCTAGTCTTCGAGATCGTGATGACCTTCGGGCTTGTCTACACCGTCTATGCCACAGCTGTTGACCCCAAGAAGGGAGACATTGGAATCATTGCCCCCTTGGCCATCGGTTTCATCGTGGGTGCCAACATCTTGGCTGGTGGCGCCTTTGACGGTGCATCCATGAACCCAGCTGTGTCCTTCGGCCCAGCTGTCATCAGCTGGACCTGGGACAACCACTGGGTTTACTGGCTTGGCCCATTTGGCGGTGCTGCTGTTGCTGCTCTCCTTTACCACATTGTCTTCATTCAACCTGACAACTACGAGGAGCTTCCCTCATCAGCTTGATAGAAGATGAATTTGGCCTTTTTCAGCGCCTGTTTGCTTTAGGCGGATTTGGTGAACATGATCTTCAAATGGTTTAAGTGCTTCGTTGATGCGTTTTCTGATTTTCGTTCACAAAAGATTTCTGGCAGTGTTGTTCAATTGTGAATTCTTGTCGAATTTTCTTTTGTTTCAATGGAATATCATTTGCTGAATGTTACTCATTGATTGGGTTCATAAAAGCATTTTCAGTTCAGGTGCAATTGCTCAACTTTGTTCTTGGCTTTTCACAATTTCCAGCTTTTCAGTTGAGTTCCCTTGTGAGCTGACTTACCCCTCACCCCTGCCCTGGGTTTTATCTACGGGCTGATCTTTCGCTAGCTACCACTCCACCACCAAAAATATAAATAAAAAAGCAAGTCAACCAACTAAATGGTGTGGGATGAAATCAGGATGGGAAGTCTTAACAGAAACACAGATAGTGACCTTATTTTTGGGAATGAAGGGAAGGAATAATACTAGTTGAAACGGCCTGCCTGTCAATTTTAGCAACTCTATTATGTGGTATGCTACAACCACCAATACAGCTAGACAGATAGAGATCCCATCGAATTCTGAGCACATCCAATCATTTCTCCTCTAAGAAAAAAAAAAAAAAAAACCTTCTATAAAGATTGATTGAACACCATGTTGTCATTCACCTTATTGGCTGATAAACAAGTTTCTCACATGTTAAGTAAGATCATCAAACAATCAGTACAAATGACAACCATGGTCTGTTAAAGGTGTAGAGTTCGTCTCCTGTAACCTACACCGTCTAACAAGAAAACACAAAAGGGATCATCTGTCACAGACTCACATCCACTTATGTTACTATTCTTTTGGATTTGGTGTGGCTATCATAGTCACGATTACATCAGACTTCAGAGAAAGTGGGTGGAAGGCCAAAGTACATGGCTTTCAACTTATGTTTAATATTCATTTTTTATTGACGATTACAGAATACATCCAGGTGACAAACATAACAAGCAACATTTTGTGAAGGTAAGCGTCAATATACGAAAAACTTGAAAATGAACAGTAGAAAGAATGCATCATGGGTGCAGTTCAATGAATCAAGCTACAATAACACAGTTGATGAATGCAATAGATATTGTAGACGATGATTGATCCACTTGATATCTACAAGATGGAGACGGTATTCAAACCTTCACTTAAGCTTTCTATCATGGTGTATACGCAGCTTAGACCGTCTTTGTTTGAGTAAATACAGGTAAAGCTTCAACCAAAGAAATGGATAGCAAATAAGCAGCACCTGGCATAAAAGGTACATACAAGCATTCAATGTACACACTAGTAAACAAGGGAACATCATAAATCATTAAACTGCATTCGGCAAGCAACACAGTAATGTAGACATCTTAGCATCTTAGGTATATAGAACTACTACATCACACTAGGAAAAGGAAAGCAACCAAAGTGAGGTTCCATCCGAAAACCAACACAAGGAGTAGCATACTAGAGTTATCATAGGGCTTTCACTTTCCACGTGTGTGAAGAATGCACTCGCTTACAAGAAGGGTCAAACTTGTTAGAAGTGACATTAAGTCTAGCTGTTTCTGGAACAAGATCATCAATTGCCAAAACAAGATCAGAAGCAGGGTCTTAAATGGCAATGAATTGCACAGTGTGATGTCAGTTGTTTAGGATTGATGGAGAAAAGCAACACGGGAACAATAAGGATTTCTATTAGGAACGATTGATAATGCTCATGCAGACCTTTTCTAACCACCCCCCCCCCCCAAGGGACAATCTCTGTCCTTCCCAAGGAAAATAGTTATACAAAAATAAGAGGGGCAATGGCGCATATGGAAAAAAAATAATCTAACCAGACATATAAGAGCATCACCAAGCAAGACAATGCTCACTTCAGTGACAGCCGATCTAACTACCCAGCCTAACGCCTATGATCATAATCAAATAAAAATCACTTATGAAAGAGCAGGTTCTCACAGAGCTAAAATAAGCCTAACATGACTCTTGATGAATTACCTGGATGAAAGTATAATAGCTGAAGGGAAGGGTGCTAAAGAAATCTTTGTAGAGGTCTTTCTCCTTTACATAAGGAAGGGCGTGGTACATAAGCCATACTGCAAGATATTCAACCAGCGCAAAATTATAAGCATGATGTTGTGCAAAAGCACAAGGAATGATTTAAAAATGTGATAATACAGAAAAGTAAAGGTTCAGGAGAAGCCTCCACGACAGAACCTTGGTGCAATAATAAACAGGGTGATGTCCTGTGTTATCATACAAACAAGTTTAAAAAAAAAAAAAAAAGAATCCATTTCAGCAAAAACTTACTTTCACCAGCAACTCCGAGAGGATATACGGGGATGAAAGCAGTGTACCTGAAAGAGGAAATTGTTAAAATAATGTAAAACAAAAATCAGTTACACTTAAGAGGGTTTGCTAGTTATAAGAAAGCAACCTGATGAAGGTGGACCAATATGGACATTTTCCAATGCAGTTCAGAGCATAGTGAGAGTATCTGATGAACTGTATCCAAAGTCAGTATTAGATGTCTTCACAATTGTGACTATGCATATGAAAAATTGTAAACAGAGTAAGTAGAATACAATTCTAGCATGCATGGATGAAGGCAGATCATAATTCAAACTTGTAATTATGCAAGTGAAGAATTGTAAACAATTGATGAGTGGTAGTTTCATATTTATGTCCTCCATGTCTTCGACCAGGATCCGCATTGGCTATTGTTGTTGTACTGCAGGTTCCCAAATGTGGTCCGTGCTCATACAGCTTTGCCCTTTAACTTTTAACTGACTCAGAGCCATTTCTTCAAGCAATCCAGAAGTGGGAAAGTACTTTTTACGAGGATTGTATAAGAACCAACTACCTACAGTGCATGTTTCAAACCCATGATTTAGAAACAGACACATATACAAGAAAAAATTGTTTAGATCATATCTGGTCTAAACTTCATTCTTTTCCATGCCTAGCTTCTACTTCGTTTAGTTCGTTCTTTTCCATGCCTAGCTTCTACTTCGTTTTCCTTCACTCTCCTATATTTCTGAGGGTTGGGGGAGGAACCATTACCATGTAGCAAGGCATCCGGAGTAACAAGTCTCATTTTGAGAGGATCTGATTTCACATCAGTTTTGAGGATTCTTAGAAGTTCTGTATGCACACAGCATTGAATCACGATATGGTAAGACTGAATTCTAATTGAGATCCAGAAGAATATGAACTTAGAACCCCCAGAACATGAGAACAATCTATCATGCTCTGGCAGTTAACTTTACCTAACAACCCCTCTCCACCTCTACCAAAGCATAAGTGCGTTAAACCTTAACTTTTCCTCACCATTATCGAAATAAGCATTCTCATATAATATGACCTAATAAGTCAGATTCAGTCCAACAACGATCCTTAAAGCTCCTTGAATGAGCCACATTATGTAGTGTGCACAGAGTGATTTCCGACCAAGGGGGATTAATCAAAATGTGATTCCATCTGTAAAGCAATAACTAGCATCTAAATACTAAAACTCAACAACAGCAACCAACCCTCCGGCCTTGCACCACATGCAAGCTCTCCGAGAATATTGAAACACGGTCATTCATACATGATGATGTTGAAACATGATTATCACAGATTTGGAATGATAATTAACCAAGGCTTTCATGTAAATATCATCTTAGTTCCAAGGTTTCCAGTCAACAATACAGTCACATTACTCCACCTGCTTTTGGCCTTATGTGGTCTAGGTCACCTTCTTCAGGGATCAAGTCAGGGAACACATAATTTATGACGGAGCAGCTTCGATTCAATCTTCTGAAGTGACGGAACACCTTTGATTCAATCTTCTGAAGCTGTACGAGGAATCACTAAAGGGTCCCTATGGTAAGTTCCACTGCAGTTAGAGCTCAACTCTCAAGTTCCAACAACTCAAGTATCAATAGAACAATGGGGTCTACATCAGAAGAGACAATTAGCATAACCAAAATTTAGGACATAACTAATTATAATTGAAGATGTGGCATTAAGAGTCAGAAAGCAGCAAGAGGGCTTAGATGGTGACAGAAACCAGTGATCACAAGGCGCATATTTTATTCAGTTCAAGATGCAAATTTGTGGCTTTAGAAGTCCAATGCAGCAAGAGGGCTTAGGTAATGAAAAAGACCACTGATCACAAAGAATTTTCTAATCAGTTAAGGATGATACTTTCATAAGTAAAAATCAAACAAGCTGAAGCAACTCACATCACCAATGCTCCATGCAACAAAAGTTGCGAAAACTGATGGCGACTCCTGCAACTGCGACAATTTAAGGCAGTATCAAATCTTTGTCAGAAGCCTTCAAAAAGAACATCGTGAACATACTCAAACACATTCTATAGAGGGGTAAATTTGGAGAGGGGAAACCGAGAACCTCGACAACATTTCTAACAAGTGCCAACAGATAATGCGTCCGTCCTCCCCATTGCATCAGAGGAAGCAACACCCCACTTGGAACAATACCTTCAATCCACAGAAACCAGATTCAGGGCAGAAAAAACAAAATAACAGTACTTCAAAACTTCACTAAATTGCAAGTAACAAGTCACAGCTTAATGTCAATTCATTCTTGGTGAAAATGCCAACCCACCTGCAAGGCTGCAAGACATGAATGTTCATTCCTATTCGAACACAATGGAAATTCCAAGCAAGCAAGCAACAACAACAAGTATGTAACAGTCATAATTCACTACTGTGATCATTGCATTAACTTCCATATTCTTTCAACAATGAAAAAGAAACTCAGATAATAGAGACAAAATGCCAGAAAAAAACTACCTAATGCTCCATGTATGACTTCCAAGAACGCAGCTTTTTGCAAAAAACCTTCACAACCCATCAAAATAAAAAGCATTTTAAATCAAATAAGCATAACCCAACATAAGATTGAACTTAATGAAAAGGCATTAATGGATAGAACTTACATATAAGCTCTCCTGATGAAGCATACGCTCCATTGAACGATTTGGTCCCTAAAAAATCTATCAAAATTCTGAAAAATGCAACTGCCCTGCAACAACATTTCAGACAAATGTGCATTAGAAAGTTATCATCTTTGTGGGTGTTATAATGTATAGTTTGGAGAAAGGGAAGAAGATTTACCAACCAAGTGCTTGAGCGCAATTGTAAGTGAAGAGATATAGTTTGGATAATGGAAACATGTTTTTCTGTAAGCTGTTTGTTGCCTTACTGTGGGTAGAGTTGTTGTCAACCAAATGCCAAAGAAAGAATTGTGTGATTTTTGGGAGTCATCTTATCTTTGTCTCGATGTTCTTGTCTACTGTCCCTACTTTGGTACTGCTACTTGGCAGCGAGGACAATGAATGTTCTCAATTTATTCAGTCAATTGATCAGGTGCAGTTCACTATTGTGGTAATAGAGACTGCAAATAAATAGTGAGTGGAACTGGATGGGAAATGATGGGCATGACTCGTATCATCGTATGAGGCCAATGTTAACATTCCTGTATACTCGTAATCTTTTCATTATCAAAAATATGAAGATTTTAAATAGGAAAATTCAAGTAGACTGGTCTAAAGATTTTGATGAGATGGAGAACATACACTCTTTTTTTTTTTT
>ONZA01010059.1:20047-35522 GCA_900322205.1 Kewa caespitosa | reverse complement strand
CTAACAACAAACACACCATAAAGATTGTCATCTACAACAATGAATCCACAACATGGCATTTGCAGTTGCACTCATTATAAAGATTCAAGAAATACTGGGTAATACTATAACACCCACATAGTGCCACTTGTTCCCACAAACCCAAGATCGAACGATCTTGAATCAACATAAATCTAGCTATACCCATTACATGAAATGAAATTTCAAGAAAGTGTACTTGTTCTTTTCTTGAATCATAGAATTTACAACTTGGTGAGACCAGTCCACTTGTAATATGAAAAACCATATAGCTTGCATATTCAGTCATCTAATATATATGGTGGTCTTAAACTCTAAAGCATGGTATCATGGAGAAATCAAATGGGAAAAATTAAAGCGCAACCTCAAAAAGAAGCTAACACATGAAAGTGAGGTTAGATTCTAAAGCTTACCAAAGGGTTGGCGCCACTTAGCTCACTGATACAGTAGAGAGAGAAGGTGAAATGTAGAGAGAGAAAGGGGGAGGGAATTTTATAAGTTGTATTATCATGAATGAAATGTACAGGCCTTTACAAGAGTATTTATATGTTTGTTTACGTCAGTTACGTCTTCTAACAACTCTCTAACGGCAATAACCGTTTCTAACGACTATAGCAACCTCTATAACCTGTTTAGTGAAGGTATAGAGTATAGACTTATAGAGTAAAGAAATAGAAGTTACTAATAGTGAGCCTTTGTAACTGTTCATTTCATTTTCGTGGAAAAAGAAAAGGAAAGGAATCACTTAATTAACACCAAGTTATGTTACGAAGGAATCACTTAATCGCGCTGGAGAATCAGCCCCCGTTGCTAGGGGACATTCCCCTAAAAACATCTTTTACAATACATCTTTGATGCTTTCCTTCAAAGTCCGACAGAACTGGACCATAATATACTACATTTTCGACCCTATGATCAACCAAAATGGACTCCAATAGCAACCTGGGAGCCATTTTTATTATTGGTACCAATTTCATCACTTTTTATGTCGGACCCTTCAGACTGTGTTTTTCTGACTTATTGCCTTTAATTTGGGGCATTTTCGAGGTGTCCTAGGGCTCGATGGAGAATCAACCCTGTCGCTAGGGGACATTCCCACATCAATATAAATTATGTCCACGATGGTACTTCCTCCAGAAAACAAGACCAATTTCAATGTTTTTTTTTTTTTTCAAAGTTCGACACTTACTCGGGAGCACCATATACTATCTTTCCAACCCAATCATCGACCAAAATCGACTCAAATGGTCTCCTGATTTTCATATTTATCAATTGTACAATTTTCATCACTTTTCATTTTGAACTGCACGGGATCGTTTTTTCATGACTTATAACCTTCAAATTTGGACAATTTCAGGCGTCCTTGGGGCCGATGGAGAATCACCCCCTATATTCGGGTTTATTACAGGTAGAATAATGATAGTCGCCAAAAGCATGACCATTATAGAGATGATGAAATCGTATGCATGGTAATAATAATATTTTGAAGGCATTCTCTAGGTCAAGTGATGGGTTGCAAAGAGCAAAGTGATGCAACCCACTTGCGATCAAAACTAACCCGTTGTGTGAACCGATAATTTCGATGCTCCCATTGTTCATGAAAGAAGGTGGCAACGGAAGTTCATCAATCTTGAGCTTGACATTGTTGACATCAACGTATGCATGGTAGAGGGATGACTTTTCGGTAACGATAAGTGAGCACTTAGCATGATCTGAATAGAAAAATGTATCCTTCCATAAAAATTGAGGATAATCAGTCGGTACAGAACAATTATACAAATGTGTTACAACTTGATGGATATGTTCAGCAGACACGACAATTCTTCGTGTTGCTTGTGTTTCAGTTTCTTCTCCCTGGAATGTGAAGGCTTTCACAGAGCACAACTTCTTCAGAGTGTCACTCGTCCCCGACCCCACCCCTCCCAAAAAAAAGCACCCGAACGACAAACAAAAAATGTGTTACGCCAACAGGACCGTGATCTTCCACTAACCTGTCGTCGCAGAAACCCTCTCCTTCTTTCCCTTTCAACGACAAAAAATAATAATAAATAAATAAAAAGACAGAAGATTACAAGAATCGTGAAAACTCGAAAATGTTTCAGCTCCGTTCAGGCGGTTCAGGAGTAGTAGCTGCATGTCCTGGAGCCTCAGCTTGCACCTGCTTTTGCTGCTCAACATACCGGTTCATGCGCTCGAGCAACTGTTGGGCCTTCCTCTTACCTCTTTCTGTCCCATTTTGAGCCATTTCGAGAAGCGAGCCCATGACTCCGAGCTTCTGGGCCGCCACTAGATAGTTCTGATCTCCTGAAGCAAGGTGCACCAAAACTGCAGCTGCATTCTCTTTGTTCCTTGGTGATCCATTTCCAATCACATCTACCAACACAGGCAATGCATCAGCAGATCCAATGGCTGCTTTGCCTTCGGGGTGGCTAGCTAGAATAGCAAGAATTGCCAGCGCCTCATCCAACATTCCACCTGGCTCAGTCAAAAGTCTCATCAATATGGGAACGATTCCAGCTCTCACTGCCTTACCTTTATTTCCTTGGAAGATGCAAAGGTTGAAGAGGGCAGTGGCAGCATCTTTCTTCCCTCTTTGGGTACCCTCACTTAACAGCATAACAAGTGGAGGAAGCGCACCGGACGTACCGATTGCGACCTTATTTTCATCCACAACTGATAGACTAAAAAGGGTAGCAGCTGCGTTTTCTCTAGCCTCCATGCTTCCCTTCTTCAGCACATGAACAATCCCGGGTACCGCCCCGGAGTTCACGATGCTTCCTTTGTTGTCATCACATATTGAGAGGTTAAGTAGGGCAGTCACAGCATGTTCTTGGGTGCGGGAATCAGCAATCATGAGGAGGTCCACTAGAAGCGGGATGGCTCCGGCTTCAGCAATAGCCACACGGTTATCGGCATTTCTCTTTGCGAGGAGTCGGATTTCGCCGGCAGCGGACCGCTGGTCTTCGGGGTTGCCGGAGGTGAGCTTACAGAGGAGATCCTCAATCTTGGAGCGCTCGGCGGGTGAGCAAGCGGAAGTGGATTTGCTAAGTTGAGAATTATTAGATCGTTTGGGCAGTTCTACTCCATTGGCTTCGCACCATTGAGCTATAAGGCTTCGTAGGACGTAGTTAGGGGTAAGAGAACTACTCTGGAGAGTCTGCTGCGTCTTTGGGCAAGTATTGTGGCCTGCTACTATCCATTTCTCAATGCACGAACGTTCATAGGTCTGCAGAAGAAGGAAGTTGAGGCCATTGGTGAAAGAATGATGCAAGAAAAGATGGGACATTCCACAGAAATATACGCCTTTTGTAACACTTCCTAATCTGTGGAGTAGGAAGTGTAGATGACGAAAACAAACCATATGCACAAAATGACGATGAAAGATTGGTGAGGAACTAGCCAACTAGCTTGTTGCATGAGGGATTCAGCATCAAGATAACAAGATCGGAAAGGTATTCAAGAAAAGACATGATAAATCAGGGGCAATGGAAGTTTTGGCGTTTAAAAAAATAAATAGAAAACTTAAATAACACTCATATTGCAACTAGACATCACGAAAACTAAAAAGAAAATGACAGTCAATCAAAGTCTAACGGCCATGCCTAAATTCCAATTCGAAACATGGTAACTAGACAACGCTATGGGCAATTCCGAAATCTGTACCAAGATACGAACAGGTGAGGTCAACTCCAGATACACAACATGCCGCAGGTTACACAACCACATAATATTGCAACTTGTTCCTGTTCTGTCTTCAATATGGAACTTCGATTATAGAGTATCAAAGTTCAAAGATCATTTGTCAGTCAATTTAACGTGTGAGCAGCTTTTAGCTAGCGAATAACCCACCAAAAAAAAAAAAAAAAAAAAAGAAAGAAAATGGTACAATAACTTGAATTGGGAATAGTTTCCCAAGCAGTTCATTTACTATGGAAAAATCAATACCGGAGGCAGAAAGAAGATTAAATACCTGTCCAGTTGAGACAATAACCGGATCCCTCATCAGCTCTAATGAGATTGGGCAGCGAAAATCATCTGGGATAATCAGAGACTTCTGACTCCCATCAGCAGACGTTTGACCACTACAACTAGGCAAACTATTCTTCTCACCAGCAGAAGATCCCATGTTGGGATTTTCAGTCTGAACAAAATCTTTAATCTTCTTTAGTAGATTGCACATCTTCTCTATTTTCTCATCAGGATCTCCATCAGTATCAGCAACCATCTCGGTAAGAGACACAGATTCATGAGTGAGATCATTGATTTTCGTCAGCTGCAGCTTCTCAGCAACTCTCTTCACGACAGCTGGATCAATAGATGTATCATTGCTGCTGTTGTATAGTGACAAAATATCTTCGGTGAGCTCAGAATCTGGTTCATCAACCCTTCCCTTGGCTCTTCTAAACTGAGCAAGAACGAGCTCCACCTGGAAGGAGCACAGCTTAGCATCATTAGCTCAGCCCTGAATGTACATTTTTCCTATTGGGGGAAAAGGGATATAGGGAGAGAGTGCTGCATCCAGCAAGCAGACAATCTCCCGCAAGTAACAGCACCAAGACATCCCACTTTGTGAGTAACTTCATTCAGTTAATATCTACCTGTTCTTTGACTTCGTCCGAGATGTCAAGTTTCTCATAGGGTAGTCCAGCCAACGCTTGTTCCAAATTAGATGTCACCTCATGAAACTTGGTCATAATCAGCTCCCTCTCCAGGGCCTGCAGTTTTTGCATGACAAGAAGAGCTTAGTGAAATAGCATGGGGTTTTTTTGAAAATGGTAAGATAAACATCCTTGTTAAAAGAAGAACTAAAATGTCACAAGTAACCAACGCCGTGACGTGCATACCAGAAGAACTACTTCAGAGTAAAGATAAACCACCTACATTCAGACTAAGCTGCAGACAACTTTTCAGTAACATTGAGCTACTCTCAATGCCTAATCGTGCATATATTCTTCTAATAAACTTAGAATTTTCAAGAACACACAAGTAACAGCAACGTATCATCTCCTGCTCCTCTAAGAAACTTTTGCAGAACCATCTACCACCTCAACCCACCATAAACCATAGAGATCTACGGTTATACATGTATTCAAATGGATCCTGAAGGTGTTCCCTGGTATCGGGGAGAAACAGACAACTTTTACAGATTAAAAGGAAGATTGGAAGGGCACAAAATCAACAGGCTTACACTTCCTAGATGAAGCTCAAACACACTATGTACCTGGTTACCACCACTCAATGAATAAAATGGTGAAAGAAATACGGCTTATTGTATCTCCTATTCGCCATGTCAAAGGTCCATTGCTAAGTTCCCGGTAGGACAAGGAGTATCAACCAAAATTACTGATTCGTGTATACAAACACCTGTACGAAGCACCATGATCAGTGCATCCAACTCAATAACAAGGTACACATGCTAGTTTTACCCAAGATAATAGCATGTAACACGATCACATACCACGAAAGCAACACACAACCAATCAAAATTTGCTGTGACCATCTCCCGTCCTTCAAATAAATGTAACTGTATCCTCAACAACAGTTCAGTTTTGAAGCACCTAAAACAGCTCTCTCTACAAGTATCACACTATAAACACTGCTAGTCTGCCACCATAAAGTTCCCTTCTGGATTCCAACTTCGAACCTCGACAAACCCCCGAAAAACCATCAGTAATCCAAATTTTAAGCAACTCAAAGAAAAGGGGGGATTCAAATTTCAATCAAGCATAAAGCTCTTCATGGGTCAAGATAACACCCACTAATCCAACCTGTTACCCTTAAAACATTACCAATTCCCTACATAAAGCATCAAAAACTCCTTACTTTCCTGCACAACACAAATCCAATTCATTACATCTAAATAGACACACAATCTAGTAACTCAAAAATGGCAACCTTAAACACCAAACCAACACAAACCCACATCAAAAAAATCCAATCTTTAAGACCAAAACCACACAAAAACACAAAAAAAGACAAGATCTTGAACAAGTATACCAGATAAATCTTGCTGCCATGAGACCCAAATTGGAGCAAATCCAAACTGGGTAGTAGAGATTCATAGAAAGCAACAAGTGAGGAGACAGTAACATCATCTAAAGGGTCAGTAGAGTCCTTAATTTCCTCGAACATGGGAGTGAGGAGCTTCAACCTTCTAGCTAAGTTACAGTAGTGTCTCTTAACTGGGGTGTGGTACTCTGAGATTGATGATATCTCATTGATTGTGTCTATCAGTTTGGTTAGTATAGCCACCTTGTTTGTGTTGCTTGTGTTTGTGTTTTGGTCTTGTTGTTCCATTTTCTAGAGAGAGAAAGGAAGGTAGAGAGAGAAAGGGGAGGTGAAATGGTGAGAGAGAAAGGGAAGAAGGGAGGGGGAATGGAGTGGAGTGGAGTGGAGCGGAGGTCACGCGCTTGAGTTGGAGCGTGTGGGTTTGACTGATGGGTTTGGCGCGGCTTGAAGGGGAGGTTAACCATGGTTAAAAGGATAATGAGGTTGGGTTTAAAGAGTTAAGACAGGATGGATCAGTCAGTGGGTTTGCGGTGGATGGTTCGGTTGATTCGTTGCCTGAAATATAGAGAGGGCCCCCTATCTTCTCGGTTCTGGTGGGGTCATCTCATGGTTAATGATTATGGTGCATGTTTAGTGTATGATAATCAATAACATGTTTATTTTGGTTCCACTAAATTCAATTGAAATGAATTAAACTGAATTGAAATGAGTTTAGTTGAATTGAACTGAATTGATTTTTTGTTATGGTCGTTTAATTAATTCATTGAAATTCTTTTAATATTGAACTTTAATGAAAGTATATGCAAGAATCTCTCTAACGATGATATGGACTATGATAAATATATTTCGGAGCTAACAACTAATAAATGCTTTAAGTTGGTATTGAAATGAAATGAAATGAACTGAACTGAAAATAAGTTCAAAAGAAGAAGGTTGACTAACTCTTGTACGGATTTGATTCATCGTATTGATAATTTTATAAAGTGCCTCTTATATTTTATAGATTTGATTTTCAAAACTATTTGATGTTAACAAAGGGTAGTAATTCACCTTCAAATCGATGTTCGCTATTTAGGCTATTGGTAGATCACCTTATTGCATAAATTTATTTGGTGTATGTTATATATACCGTGACTTAAAAGAAGTGAGTTGTATTCATATAAGTCTCTCACTAAAAATTAGTCATTTACATAAATCTTTAATTTGACGCATACAAATTATAATAATGAAGGGGGCTTTGTAAAGTTAAGTTAAGCCTTATGTTAAAAGGTTCACATTTTAATTTTGACTTTCGAGCACTCTTCTTACTTGGACAAAAATAATAGCATTACCCGTTGTTAGGCCATTATTACGTGGCTATCAAACACTCTTTTTACTACAATTAATTACTACAAGTAAAACATTCGTTCCACTTTCGAATGTTTCATTTATTAAATGTATATTATACATTTATGTGTTGTTATCTCATTAATAATAGAACGCAACCCCATAGTAATGAAACAATATATGCAATTACTTTGTATAAATATTTGTTTATACGTTATTCAGAGGGTTAACTTTGAAAACATATGGTAACTTACCCTTCCTAGCTATGACAATCTCAGTGTTTTGAAAACCGGACCGGACCGGACCGTTGAACCGGTTCAACCGGGAACCGGTCAGCCAACCGGTTCGGTCAGGTCCAAAAAATCACTTTGGTCAAACCCACCGGTTTTGATCGGTTCTGGCCGGTTTTTGGCTGGTTTTGACCGGTTTTTTTTTGAAAAATTTTAATTTTAAAAAATCAAACAAATCCGGTTTTTACCGGTTTTTAGTGCCGGTCGAACCGGTTGAACCAGTTGAACCATCGAACCAGTAAAGAGGCCGGTTCGATGTCCGATCCGGTTTTCAAAACATTGGATAATCTTTGTTATCCCTCATGCATCATGCTAAGTTGATGCGTATGATGCACCCGTAAAATGGTGCGTGAACACATAAAGATTAGTTAGATGAACATTAAACAAGTAAGGCATAATGATTAGGCCATAAGGGATTCTCTACAGCTGGTACAACTTGATTTGATAACAACAGCTAAGCATTTGGAAATCTGCAACTTCACTTCACATTATATTGGCTTAGCCTAACCCACTCATACATTACTAGTGTTACTTCTTTTACATTGACTTTTATAATAAGAACACCAAAAATAATAATTTGATTGAAAAGATTGTAAATGAGTCATGAAAATGGAAATCCAGAGCTTCGACCATACACGTAGTAGCAACTTAATGAATATTCTAAGACGTTGATTAGTGGGCCCACCTGGATTCAACCTTCTCGATTGGGTTAAGTAGCTTCACGCAGGCTTTAGCGGATGTGTTTAACTTTGTGTACCCAAATGTGATTATTTGGGCCCAACTTAAGTTATATCAAGTTGCTGCCATCCAAATACAAGTTGTGAAGCTGGCCTTGCGAGCGAAAGTATTATGACAACTAGAGATGACGATTGGATTAGTTCGGGTTGATATGGAGTTGTCACGAGTTGAGTCGGGTCAAGTTGAGACAAATTTAAATATGAGTCAGTTTACATATTATATAAGGTCGGTGTTGGTTAAGGTTCGATTGAATGAAATTTGATCCGTTTAATTAGGATCTTATCGGACTGGGCCGGGCCACTTCAAATGTTGGACCAATATAAGCATACTACTTCTTAAATTTTGATCAGTTTAAGTTAGGAGTGTTTTTGATTTAGTGTAGTTTTGAATGTCATTTTGTATAAAATCCTTAAACTATGTAGGTGTATGTGCAATATTTTCTTTATAATAATAAATATTATAATTTTTATATCATTTGTTTGAGTCTTGGGTTGTTTTTGGGTCAGTTTATCGGGGAACAAGTCAACTTAGGTTTGAATATAACCGAATTCAGGTTGTCATCATCGAATTCAGATTACATCGGATTGGGTAGATAAAAGACTTTGTTATATTTTCAGGTGTCATATGGTTTGCATATCAGACGGGTTGGGTGAGTTTCTTGGGCCATGTCGAATTCATCAAGTCTAAATTGACAACCAACCGTAACACTAGTACTCTTCTGATGTACACTAGTAGGAGTAATATCGAGGGTTATGTCGCTGGGTAAGTGTAGTTGACGTCAAATTGCATTCTATTATTCAACTGAAGTGCATGACCGAAGTTAAACCCTCAATCAGTTTCTGAACCAGTACAGGTTTCCTAGGAAACAACTTCCCTAGAATAGAAGCATTAAAATTTAAAATGTATCAACATTGGTTTTATGAGTACATGAAAAAGCAGCAGTCATAGCTCCAATGGCATCAACACCCATCATGCTCAATACTATTGAGTCATAGTAACTTGGCTTCTCTCCCATCTCCATTGATGCCTGATTTTCCATCATGCAGTCACGAGATCTTCTATGCTGGAAGTTCAGAGGGCAAAGAATACTAGCGTCGTGGAAGTGAGTCGCATAAACCAATCGGCAAGTGCAACGCCTGGTGCGGTATCCTAACTGAGCAAGTCATTGAGTTGTATACTAGGTGAACTTAACAAGACCTTGTAGGCTGTAGCATCCTGCCAGATCAACACATTGACTACTTAAGTACTGATAGCATCTTAGTCAGAAACTGAAGTACTGATAGCATCTTAGTCAGAAACTGATTTCTAGTTTATTTACTGTACCTTTTTGTTAGTCAGTTTTTCCTTACTTCTGGGGTTACTTCCATATGTCTGACTCATGTTTTGTGTCACCAATGAGACAAAGATGATTGTTTGTTAAGTTAATTAATTTGTGAAGAGCGTTAGAACAATGGAATAATCTACTCTTACATATGAATGTATGCAAGATGTGATTTTTTTTGTTGTGATACCCAAATGTGAATATATAATCGGCTACCTAGCTAGAGAGGCAGATAAGAATGCATTTGTCAAACATCAGAAGTTTTGTTTGATGTTTCGTTGCTTCTCACTTTGGAAGTTTGAGTCATAGTCGAGGTGTCGAACATGAAACATTAGAAGTTTTTGTTTAGTCCTTAGTTCCTTCTCACTTTTCAGCAACCTGCAACCAGTTAACAATTTGACTTTCAGAATTAGTATAAGACAATGAAGACTCACGTAACTTGCTACAAAGGTCACATCTATAATTCAGTTCTCGTATGTAGACTGGAACATCAAGTCATAACAGATCATAACAAACTTCCTTAGATAAAATTCGTTATTGCATTGTGTATAGCTAAGACCACGATGTCAAAAAGACATAGGATATTCTTAGTCAAAAGTAACTGAGGATGGGTTTTTGGTTGATCTAAACAGCAGCTCCATAGGATGCCTTAAATTAAGATCATACAAAAGTGCAGCTTAAGGTCTTTTCTTACGATATTTCTCATTATATGCGACTGTATGAATGCAAAATCAATGGTTTCTTCAGCTACATATAAGCAGAAGGAGAAGGGTGTATCAGGAAAGGCGTATGCGGTTCAACTAACCTCACTTTCTGCAAAGTTCCCTGCCAGGTACCACCGTAAAAAAGGAAGAGAATTACACAGCAAAAGAAACTGAATTATCTCATGTTAGTTCCTGTGCACATTGTAACTTGTCTGTCTTTTAGCTCTTCTACTGATATCTGCAATTACTGAAGATCAAACAACCATAAAGAGCTCCTGTTCAGAGAATCGTCATAATGATTAGGGAAGTGTTACCAGCACAATCATAATGATGTTGGAGTACCTAATTAAATGGTACTCCTGTTAGTAAAAGTATCTGACTAAACCGAAACTTCACAAAGGCTAAAGACATTGAAGTAAAGCAGAGAACAGGTGAATCCGTAACAACTAATGCTGTCAAACTAGAAAGTGGAAACTGTGTTGGAAATACACAAAGACCTTATATTTATCATCAGAGAAGCTATTTTTACCACGAATCATAAATATACCGAACTCAGTACAGATTGAAAACTGTTGCCGAAATTCATCTGCTTCCAAAGTCACTGACAATTATCTACCATGCACATTACTGAAAACCTCTCGTGTAAATACTGCATTACTTTCATTTTCGTTCAAGGCTTCAAACACTCGTCTCCTATATGGAAATGCTGGAGGGGCTTCTGGAGGAGGAAGAGCAATCGATTGGCCGCTAAGCATGGACAAGACTAACGCAATAGATGGCCTTTGAGCTGCATCTTCTTGGACACACAACAATCCAATATGGATGCATCTCGTCACTTCACTGACTGCCAAATTTTCGTTGAGATTTGAGTCTACCAACTTTAAACCAGCACCCTCATTCCAAAGTTTCCATGCCTGTGTCAAAATGCATAGTGTTAGTTTTTATTCATCAAAATAGCATCGGATAACAGGTGAGGTGCTGAAATCCATGAAGGTTAAAGCTTACATAATTGAGTAGATTCTCGTCTTGTTCATCTAGATTAGAGACACTATTCCTACGTCCACTTACTATCTCCAGAAGTATGACCCCGAAGCTGAAAATATCAGACTTAACTGAGAAACGCCCTGTTGTCGTGTATTCGGGTGACATGTATCCGCTGCATTATGTTTCACACCCATGTCAGTATCATAACAATGAGAGATAAGGGTGAAGAATGTGTAAATTACAATGCGCAGGGAGGGCAGGAGGTACTTGAACTTACAATGTTCCCGCAACTCTACTAGTATTTCCTTGAGTTTGGTCAACTCCAAAAAGCTTCGCCATTCCAAAATCTGCAATTTTGGGGTTCATTTCTCCATCCAGTAAGATGTTACTAGGCTTCAGATCCCGGTGGATAATCTTAAATCGAGAATCTTCATGGAGATATAGAAGTCCTCGTGCAATTCCAACTACGATTTTCTGTCGAGTTTCCCACTTCAGATAGACTCTCCTGTTTGCATCTACAGTATAAAATCAGGACAAGCACAAGATTTTTCAGACTTAGGTTCGATTTGGTAACAAACACAATACTGCACACTCATGCTATCTCAATATCAGAAAAGTTAAGTTGTAACTGAAATAGTACCAAACAGAAAGCGGTCAAGGCTCTTATTAGGTACGAACTCATAGACGAGTAATTTTTCCTCTCCTTCCAAGCAAAATCCAAAAAGTTTTACAAGATTCTTATGCTGCAGCTTTGCTACTAAGCACGCTTCGCTCTTGAACTCCCTGATTCCTTGTCCTGAGGAACTTGCGAGCCTCTTGACAGCTATAGCCTGTCCATCTGGAAGAGTTCCCTGAAATTGACAGAAAATGATATAGCTTTCACAGTATGCCCCAACAAGAAGAGATCCAGGATATCAAAAAGTTGGGCCTAATATTCAGGATTAGTGGAAGACTGGTTTATAGATAGTTAACCAACTGCACCAACCTACCATATAAACAACTCCAAATCCACCTTTCCCGATTTTATTAGCGATAGAGAAGCTGTCAGTTGCAGCTTTGATTGCGTTAAATTCAAAGTGCAAGTTTTCCATGATTTCAATCTCCTCCATCCCTGCAATAACATGTCCCTGGTCTCAGTCGTGCTGATCATAGAAAACGTGACACAGATATAATAGTGCCAAAAGTTATTGACCTCCGTGTGACTTGACATGGTCCACACAGCACATCGAGCAATGTTTTCACAAGCATGACAATAGGTATCTTGGAGAACTTGAGTTCCAAAAGCTTAAACTTTTACTCACTGACATTTACAGTTAATATCGTAATTACAAGCAGCTCTTGGTAGTTAAGGCGTAAAGGTGAACACTAACTTGTTTCCGTGCAGTGACTTGTACAGTTTCCTTATGCAATTAGTAAGGTGGATTTCGCACAAAATTTGGGTGAAGAGAATGTCTAGATACAACTACTTACCAGTGGGCTTTCCTCTTGCTTTGCTTTTCCTGAAGCACATGTAAAAGTTCAAGACTAAAGATGCGGTTGCTATCACAACTATTGCAATGAGAGCAATACTTGATGAGCAGAATCCCTTCCCTGCATGAAAGACACAATTTTATTTTTTCGGTTTGCATACCTACTGATGGTTTTACATTTCTTCAAAACTCCATTCCAATGTCTTACTTGTCCAATGCATAATACTTGTAAGAAAACGAATGTCATAAAAGAAACATGTTTTAAAAAAGATGGGGCGCTGCCCAATAATAATCAACTAGTCCTCTTGAAGGGAAGGGGGTTGGACATGAGAGCATATATAAGGTAAAGATCACCTGATTCGATGTTGGCATCAAAATAAAAGAATGCCAACCGGCAACTTGGTTGCACCAGCGTTCCTAGTTGACTTCCATCAATCCGAAGTCTATTCAGTCCTGTTTGCAAGCATCGGTTGCATTTTGATGGGGATAAATCAGGAGTACAATCGACATATGCTATAAGAGATATGGTTTGTGTAACATATACAACTCCCGTTGCAAACGCCAGGGACGAATTATCCGCAGCAGCCTTACTAGAAACGTCGATCAATGTGCTTGCCAATTGCTGATTGAACTGCTTATAACTCGACGGTCCATACTCATAGTTGAAGTACACAGAATCATCCTCTACTGAGAAAATGGGGCGGTTTGCATACCGTAGCATACACTGTCCATACCACAGTATGGCTTCCTTATGGTTTGGGCATTTTTGTTGGATTTGTCCAGCTCCAACTGTGATACAGTCCTGGCAAACTTGAGAACTGTAGGCCCCATTGCAAAGAAAAAGGACGTACACTTTGTTGGCACCCTCCCCTACTGTGGAGTTATAGAATTTCCTTGTAGCTGCTTCAGAGGAGAGATTCGATAGTAGGAGATTTAGATTGCTTTGAAATATGCTTCCCTGATCATAGTGTCCTTCCTCTGAACAATAATCTTGCAGAAAGGTAACTTGGTCTTCCGAAAATGCAGGTTTGAAGAGAATTGAAAGGCCGAGCAACAAAAGACACAGTGGTTTATGAATAGCCATATCAGAGAATGTTATCTTACAGAATACATATGTGAAACATAACAAAGCTAGGGGAGTATACATCTGAAGCAACTTCTTGTAAAATTGCAAACACCGGATACGCAAGCGGTTCAAACCTCAAGGTAGTATTTCATTCAAATGTCGTTATCATAATTATATGTTTTCTTTTGTCAAATGAAGCTAAAATACTTTTTTAACACTAGCAGTCTTCATTCAACGTTTATCACTTTCCGAGAACATACAAGCAACAAGTGTTTTGTGCTTTGTAGACCTTTGTGTAATGCTGTACCATTGACTATTTTGATCTCCTTTTGTCTAATATATTCTTTTCCATTGGTTTAGCAGCTAATTATCGAATGGGAATATGTGATTGTTCCAATGCTCTCTTGCTCTGATCTAGTTTAACAAAGAATGTTCATACTAATCGTCTTCGAAGTCTCCCAAGCTTTTTGTTCATATTTATATTGTTAGCGTGTTTAGGAAATGTCAAAATTCAGAAAAAGTATATAAAGTCTCATCTCAATCACTTCATTAAACAGACATTGAGCCACCTATCATCACCAAGTCTGTATCATCACTACTTGGTCCCGTTACTCAATTAACTTCTTTGACTTCCCTAGATAATTAATTATAACCTTGTATAAGGTATCCCTTTCCTGTAATTTGATCAGTTTAATACATCTGGCTAAGTTGTGTCTATACTGGTTCGGACTTGGAAGTAACAAAAGGTACCGTATCTGAACACCCATTCGGGGCATACTGGTAGACATTAGACGGTATGGCTACCATTGATGCTGGAGAAGTGAGAAAACCTCAACAAGTTAACATGATACTTATGGTTGATGCAATTAACATTACTCCTTATACACAAAGATTGAAGCTTTCGTAATTCAGTAGATTCTCGTCGTGTTGATACTGCTGAATGCTGATGCTCATCTAAATACTACAAAAAGAATTGGACAGATTTGATTCGAAAAATGTATTAGCATTCAGCTTATAGTTAAACAGCTAAATGGCATGTTCAGGAAAGGCATACTTCAACATTCCCTCCAAGTACCAACATAAAATAAGCTAACCAAGTAAACAAATGTTGTGCCTGTTCTCGTCCAGCAACTTTTAACTACTCTGTCTTTCTACCAAACTGCTCAAATCCAAACCAGTAACCAAAAAGGTAAGACCATGAATGAAGAGCACAACATAGATTACACCTTATAAACAAAACTGATTGCAAAAATAGATTAACCTGTAAAATTGCCCAAGATATAAAATTGTAAGCTGTTATTTAAGGCTCAAATCTATTGGCCATCAAGGGGTCAACCAAAAATAACACTACGTACATGTCACTTACCTGAGCTTAGCTTAATAAAATCTCGTATACTATTGTACATATCCAAAATTTGGGTTTGTATTTCGCTTACATCCACATTTCTCCTACAAAGAAAACAAAGTAAATAAATAATTAAAAAAATAAAAATAAAAATCTAATTATGAATTTGATCAACTCATATACCATAATTTGTGTCCAATGGCTT
>ONZA01010057.1:444-11362 GCA_900322205.1 Kewa caespitosa | reverse complement strand
TATAATTGAAAACTTTAATAAAGCAGTTCATACGATATTTTCCTGCACATGAGTATTATAGCTTAGAAAACAGTCTCACTCTCAACTAATGTTGTTAATCCATAATAAGGTTGCTTACGATATACTAGTACTGATCCTTAAGTCTGCCACAAAGGGGGATTAATTCATTCTGTTAGTTACGAAGTTTTGTACGTAAACATCTATTCCAATATCAGATAGCTACCCGGTTATATATTAAATAAAATCTTGTATATACGATGTATACCACGTACACCTATCATATAAGGGTCTTAGAAGACTGACTTTGTAGTAAGGGTGACTCTTTGGTCTCAGAGGGATGACTCTATCAAGGGGTGACTCTTTGACCTAGGGGGATGACTATTTGTCAAGAGCTGAATATTTGTATCTAATGGATGACTCTTTATATCTAAAAGATGTGACTCTTTTTGGTATACCAGGTCTACACAAGACCTACTAATATATATTTTAGCCGGATCACAAACTATGTTGGAGTTTTATGTTTCTTTTCTATGTTCTCCATCGGTTACCAGGGTGGAAGGGCACCAGTGCGAGACAGGACAATTTTGCAAGAAAATTTTGAGAGTTTTATTACATACGTTACCAAGCTAAGTCAAAGCCAAGCAACTAATGAGGCTGTGCCCAAATTTCATTGGAACTGCAAGTTCATGGTTTTGATTTTTCTAGGTTTCTGATATGAACACACACACCAATACACCATATAGTTGATATAATGATATTTGTAACTACAGGCAAAGATATCTCTTTTTTCTTCCAAAGAGATATTTCATACAGGTAAAGGTCATAAATGTGACTATGAGAACGACTGCAGTTGAATACGATGGGCTTTACAGTACCAACCCCAGCATCATATTTATCCAAAAATTAGTTGGGATTCATTTGCATGCATCACATTTGTTCATGGTTCACTACTCTGAGAAAACGTAATTGCAACTCTGTTAAGGCCTTGCTCTCTTGGATTGGATCGAATTGAAATGAGATAATCAGAACTAAATTAATTTTTTTTCAATTGACATCATACCCGATTTAGCACCGAGGAGTTCGAGTGTGAACCGATTGAACGGAACCGTAGTATGAATTCAGTGTCAAGTCCATACAAGCAGATCAGTTTGGAATAAGAGAATAACAAAACCTTAGGAATGGTCCAGTCTAAGAAGTTACCTTCTTTGCTAAACATTAACTTTGATGTTCAACACTGTCATTTGAGGACCACAAATGTATGGCTTCGAACTGTTGGAACGTTTACCAGTACTAACTGCACGTATACAAATACAAGAGACAAGGAGCAATAATCTAATCGTTTGAGAAAATTTGTAGCCAGTTATTATGTCTGATATCTGTTAGAAAATGAGACATGATTGATAGCCCAAGTGCTAGAGCCAACGTAAGCCCACCTGGACGACACGAAGTAGCCCATTAAGGGTAATACTCACAATCCAAGTACCTGATGTTCAGTTCGGTGCATAGGTAGAAAATAATCTTCATGTACAACCAAACATCACTCTTTAACTGGAGAGGGAACAGAACACAAAGGAAAGACTATGATGCTGCTTCATAGAAAAACATCTAATGTATTCAGTTCCGAAATATGCCCCGTTTTTCTAAAAGCAATTTATGTATGATCCCTTCTAAACCACGAAATTTCGTCACCAATTTGAACTCATAAAACTATGAACTATGGAACACAACCAGCAAAGAGTTGGGAAAATATGCCAACTCAATGAGTATCCTGCCCACACATGCATGAAAATATGACAGGAACTCCATACCCATTGTTTCCGTGCTCAATAGTTCTGTTTTGACTGCTCTGTACTTCAGAACCAGAAGATGGGCTCGCTTGAGGAGGGGCGATGCGGCCATTCACGAACAATGAGTTGGGCTGGGAAACAGGCTGGGCTAGAGAAATTTCGTCAGGAACGTATGCATTTGGGCTTGAGTTTCGGTTTCTCCTGCTCTCGTTATTAGCAGCCCTCCGCTCCACAGCAAGGAACTGACCGAGGGATGGGGTGTTGTTTGTGGTACTCTTGACATCTATGCTATCCCTTGAGCAAAGAGAGAAAATCCAAGGTCTAGTCTTGCAAGGCTTCTTCACTTTCAGTGGTTCGGGTCTTCTTCCTCTTATCGATCTTCTAGAGAGTTCTAAGATACTGGAAACACCGATGAGGCTCCCCAGTGTGATGCTCCTGTCATGGAAGAAAGAACCTGTAGACTGCCAAATATTTACAGGGAAAACAGGCGTCAGTGAATTCATGATTAGTATCTCACTGCAACTCCATTTAATCGATGGACTTGCATTAACTTGATTGTGAGCAACATTTTCTGTCGGTGAAACCCTCTGGAAAGAAATGAAATTCTGAAACAACAGCAAAGAAGGTCTACGACAAGCATCGCCAAAAGCTCTTTAATATCTTTAGATGATTAGTTGATTACCCATTACCTAACAGCAAGGAAGAAAGGAAAGACGTTGAATATAAGAGGTTGTATGACCACCTAAACTTCAGCTCAAACGCATGACATAGTTTGCACATGTAAAATCCCAGGCATGATCAAAACATGAGCTCTCCTTAATATGGTAGGATCATGCTTATAGCCAATTTCAATGTAAGCTTTAAATTACAGGATAATTATGTTTCCTGGTTGTTGCAATTTGGTGAGTCTTAAACAAAGACGAATTCAGCATCATTGTTGACAATGATGTAGAGGCAAATGCAGGAGAAGTTGGGATTAGAATTCTAAACCAAGGGAACAGGGGTGGCACAGTCAATCGTACCCTCTCTTCAATGGCAACATTCAGCTTTTCTTTGCTTTTCATTAAGACTGGATGGTTTCAAATTAAGGGACATTATCAACATAACAACGTTTGGTTTGTAGTTCAGGTTTGGCTTTGTTAGGATTAGACAATTCTACTGAATGTTATGATCAAGTAATGCACCGACAACAATGAACAAACAAAACCAAAATCTACATTCCTACTAGGTAAAGTTGGTTGGTACTGACAAAAGAGAAAACTCTTAACCAAAAAGGACAATCTGCTCGCTATTACCCAGCATAAACCAAGGGTAAGCCATCAGCATCAGAGGACATGTGAACTAGTATTGAGAGCAGTCTCAGTGTAACAATATGCTCATATGAGCACTGTACCTTTGAAGTCCTTAACTATCCTTTTCAACCTACCAAGTACCAACTCTAACCCCTTGATGTTGAAACTGTTAATTAGATTAAAGAAGCTCATAAACAATCCAACAACAAGACAAGTAGCTAAAAAACAAAACAATAAGAGGTGCATGCAAAATCACATCAACCAAAAATGACATTTACAGTTCCTAAGACACCCTACTAGCTGGCATGTGAAAAGAAGACAGAATCTAGGCTTAGAGACTGTCATGTCAAGAAATTCTTGCTACAATTTGATAAGCAAAAGCAAATAACTTTTGGGTTTATAAACTGACCTCTGTGTCTAAATCAGATGAAGAATCTGTAGAAGAAGTTGGAGAACCAGTAAGCATATTGGTTGTATTGAATGACATTGAACCAAAATAATCACGAGCCCTTCCCAATCCTATTCTCACATTCAGTGGTTGCAAACCTAGTGGCCAACCCTCTTCCTGTACCACCAATCATCAAAATCACCACACTAAAATTTAGTGTCGGTTGCCTCGAAATCCACCCAAAAAATAAATATAACACAAAAGAAAAAAAAAATGAACTACCCTCAAATACAACAACTTGTATAGAACGAGTTTATTGTTCTATACATAACTTTTTTGAAAATCAAAATTTGATTTTTACAAAGGGTAAGCTCCAAAAACAGAATGCCCATTTCAGAAATGAAATCTACCACCCTATAAAAGGACTACCCAGATGCTAAAAAGCAATCTCAATGACAATTTCATGGTTAAATGAACAGAAAAACACAGAACAAACATAACCCATTAGAAAAGATGCATTATTTTTCAGTTTTTTGGCATATGGAATAACAATCACAACAGATAAATTTCATGCTGATTGAACAAGCTATGCAAAGAAGGAACAGGATATAAACCAGCTTAAAAAGATACATTCTTTTTTGGAGATTTGTAATATCAAAGGACAACCCACCCAAGAGGGAAATATGACGAATACCTGAGCCATATTAGCAGCTGGAAAACTAGGATTGAAATTGAAGGTTTTTAGTACAACAAAATGCATGGGAATGGTCACCTCATTGATTGAACTTGTGTTTGAGAAAATTTGTCATTTCCATCTTGATGTTAAGCTCAAAAAACGGAGCTTCAGTCACTACAAATATAATCTCAACTCAAGAGATGTAATGTAAATATGTAATGTAATGTAATGTATATGGAAAGCTAATTGTAAGGGGGAAGTGTCAAGAAAAGGTAACCAATGAGGCATATGGACATATAATTTTGTTTGACTGAAAAGAAGAAACAGAATAATTTGGGCAAAACCCTGACAAATTATAAAGAAGACAAAAGTAAATGGGCCAGCCCATAAAAATGGGTTTAGAGGCTGTAAAAAGTGAAAACATGCACCAAGGCTGTTTTGGTTTCTTGCTCATTTTGATTTGTGATTATCAATGTGCTTTGGGAAACTTATCCAAGGTTTCATGCTTATGGAATCCAAAATCTTGACTGAAGTCACTGACATAGTGACATTTGCCTTATTTGATACTTCCTTCGTTTCATATTATCTTTACGTTTCTTTTAAGCACGGAGTTTAAGAAAATTTACTTTGATTTAAATGTTTCATTTTTGCCCATGCTTTGGTGGAGAGAGAAGGTGGCCCAAAGTGTAGAGGAGAGAGAAAACTTTTGAGGGTAAAGTGGGAAATGTGGTACTTTTTGTTAGCCAAAATAAAAAAAAAAAAACGTAAAGATAAATTTGGGACGTCCCAAAAAGGAAAACTTAAAGATAAATATGGGACTGAGGAAGTACTATGATAAATACTAATAGTGATTACTATGATAATGAAATTGATCAACTCAAGAAACTCTTGAAACTTTCCATTTTATGGACTAGGAATGGAGCAAAGATGATTTGCATTTGCATTATAGTACAACTAAAAACGATGTATAGGTTCGATATGTAAACATCTTACAGCAAAAAACAACTGATGAATAAGTATACAAAAGACTAGTAAACAAATGAACCACTCTTCGTAGCTCAATTTAAAGACAACATTGTTATTTCTGTTGCTTCTTTAGCATTTATGCATAATAATCCACACGAAGGTGGAATACACAATATTTCAAGATTCAAAGATGTAAACTTATTCGCTAATAACGTCACATAATGAGAAAAAGTGCACGTTAATGATTGAGAACAGTATAAGGAAAAGATGACACCTATAAATTGGAACATGAAAGAGTAAATGGAAGCCAAAGATGTGGTAGTGTGATAGTGTCTTTTCATTAAACAATCTAACAACAATTCACATGAAACTAGCAGGGACCAGGGGCATTAAAGCCTGGTGAGAAGGGGGAAATATGATCAGTAATTAATGAAGAATATATCTATGGGTCCCAAGAGGATGGCCCATGATACATGGCCCAATTAAGTGGGTGGTAATGTCATCATTATGGTTTAGGAATGGAGGATCCGATAAAGCCGTAACAGTGGAGGGGCTAAAAAGTAAAAAGGGACCAACAAGGCAACAACAAAACCAAAAAGCTAGTTAATTACTCCCTCCCTAGCACGAAGTTTAAGAAATTGGCTAGAAAGCTCACACTTTACCCATGTGCCCTTTGTATCACAAATTTGATTTGGTGTCAAATACGATTCTTTCCAAAAGTGGGGACATAATAGTCATTTCAATAACCCTTTGTTTCCAAAAAAAAGAAAGTGGAACATTATATTGGGACATCCCAATAAAAAATACTGGAACATTATTTTGGCACTGAGGGAGGTACTTATTAGAGATCCACTTTTCTTGTGTTATTGGATTACAACTTGTCATCCCAACAGTTACTCTCTATTCCTCTCTCAACACGACTACACCTCTATTCATGCATGCTTCATCAAATGCTAACTTTGCTAAGCCTAATAATGCATCCATGACCCCCTCCAAGAGATTCACGCCCTTTTCGTTTTCAAGCGGCATGGCTCTCACATGAGTATTTTCCTCATGTCGTCCAAGGTCTCTGGTCGGGCATGGCCCCGATCAATATTGAACTTAAACACACGGCCGAGCATCTTCAAGATTGGAACAAGCAAACTTTTGGGAACATTTTTCGACGAAAGCGTCGTGCATGGGCTAGGTTGGACGGAATTCAGCGTAAGCTAGCTGAACGCGACAACCCGGGATTATGGAAACTGGAAGAAAAGGTTCGAAACGAGCTGGACCTTATCCTCTCACAAGAGGAAATGCTCATGTATCAAAAAGCGAGATGTGAATGGGTGAAGTTTGGTGACCGTAACACCTCGTTTTTTCATACGTCCCTCCTGATTCGTAGGAAGCGTAATAAGATTGAGGGGCTTACAAATGAGGCAGGAGATTGGGTGTGGGATCCTAGCATCTTGAAGGAGATGGCCCTATCTTTTTTCAAGGACCTGTACACCAAAGGTGATGAGCCATATTGTAACATCCTTCCCGAAGGATGCTTCCCGATGATCGACCAAACTGATATGATACCCGTTTTCGCTCCGATAACTGATGAGGAGATTAGAAGCGCGTTGTTTGCTATGGGACCGTATAAAGCCCCCGGCCCGGACGGGTTTCATGCGATTTTCTTCCAGAAGTTCTGGGAGACGGTGCAGCCCACATTGTGCAAGTTTGTGCACACGTTCCTTGAGACTCATGAGCTCCCAGAGGGTGTTAATGACACCCTTCTCGTGCTAATCCCAAAAGTGGCAGACCCCCAACAGGTCTCACAGTTTCGCCCTATATCACTGTGTAATGTGATCTATAAGGTGATAACAAAGGTCCTAGCCAATAGGATCAAGCTCATCCTTCCTCAACTTATCTCCCCTAACCAAGCGAGCTTTGTGCCGGGTCGTCAGATTTCGGATAATATTGTAGTTGCTCAAGAGGTCATCCATTCAATGAAGAAGACTAAAGGAGCCACTGGTTGGATGGCTATTAAGATAGATTTGGAGAAAGCGTACGACCGATTACGTTGGGAGTTTATCGGGGAGACTCTTCATGAGTTACCGATCCCCCGTAATCTCGCGTGTGCTATTTTAGCGTGCATATCCTCTTCTCGCATGCGGCTGCTTTGGAATGGAGAGCAACTCGAGCCTTTTGTCCCCACACGAGGAATTCGTCAAGGTGATCCCATATCACCTTATATATTTGTTCTCTGTATGGAGCGGCTCGCCCACCGGATTCAACTCGCTGTCAATGAAGGAGGTTGGAAGCCCATCAAGGTCAACCGCAAGAGCCCCGCTATCAGCCATCTATTTTTCGCGGATGACTTGATCCTCTTTGGTGAAGCATCTGTCACTCAGGCTGATATTATACTTTCCTGCCTCCATGATTTTTGTGTGTCTTCAGGACAAAAAGTAAACAAAGGCAAGTCGGCCATCTTCTTTTCGAAGGGAGTGGATGAAGACACCATGAGAACTATTAGCGAGCACATTGATATCGGGATAACAACGGATTTGGGCAACTACTTGGGTGTCCCCATCATTCACAATCGAGTGAATAAAGCCACATATAAGAATGTGGTTGATAAGGTCAACAAGCGACTTGCTGGCTAGAAATCAAAGCATTTGTCGTTTGCGGGCAGATTAACGCTGGTAAAGTCGGTCGCTTCGACCATCCCGACATATACCATGCAAACAGTCTACCTTCCTAAGCCCACTTGTGATGAGCTTGACAAGAAAAGTAGGGGTTTTCTGTGGGGAGATACCGAAGAGAAGAAGAAAGCCCACATGGTGAGTTGGGACCAAGTTTGTCGGCCTAAGAGTGTGGGCGGGCTCGGGATCCGTTCAGCTAGGCAAGCAAATGTCGCTATGCTATCAAAGCTGGGTTGGCGATACCTTAAGGAGCCAACCTCGCTTTGGGCTCGCGTTTTAAACGCCAAATATGGAGGTGCGAAGGAGAGTAACTCTGTATTTCGGAAGGTGCATGGTGCCTCCCATTTATGGAGAGGACTTAGTCATTGTGAAGCCCTCATTAAAGAGGGGTTGGGATGGAGTATCGCTAATGGGAATCATGCTAAGTTTTGGTTAGATAAGTGGGGGGATTTCAATGAGCCACTTATTAACCAAGCCATTGGCACCATCCCAGAAGACGAGATCTTCAGGCCAGTAGCGGACTACTGGGAGGACGGGACGGGATGGAAATGGGAGTTCTTCCATAATAGATTACCGGCTCTAACTCTTTTGAAGCTCGCCTCAATCTCAGTTGATAAGGGCTCTTCTAGAGAGGATTGCTTGGCGTGGACAGGTACGTCCTCAGGAAGATTCTCGACGTCCTGTGCGTTTGACATGATTCGTCCTCGAGCTTTGGACTCCGCTGACAAGGCTTGGTCAGCTATATGGTCGATTTCCTGCCCAGAAAGTTTCAAAACCTTTGCTTGGCTCTCTCTCCATGATCGGGTCATTACTAACAAAGCGAGATTCATGAGACGCATGACGGTCTCCCCGGCGTGCGAATTCTGTAACATGGGAGAGGAAGACACACTTCACGTGCTTCGGGACTGTTTCGCGGCTTCGCAAATCTGGAACCAGGTGGTAAGTCCGCAATATCGCTCTGAGTTTTATACATGGCCTCTTCGGGATTGGGTGTACAACAATTGCACCCAAGCTTTGGGAGCTAGCCACAAGGGGGAGTGGAACCAGTTCTTTCTTCTCACCTTGTGGAATATTTGGAGATGGAGGTGCTTTCGGGCCTTTGGTGGGCATCACCGAATTCCTGGCCACCAAATGAACTACCTATACCAGCAAATGAGTGAGATTGTGAAGGCTTTCGAGGACTTGGATCATGCAAATGATCCTCCTAGCAAAGTCCTGATTCATGTGGGGTGGAGAATACCTCCACCTATGTGGTACAAACTTAACACGGATGGAGCGGCAAGGGGATGTCCGGGGAATGCAGCAGCTGGTGGGGTCCTTAGAGGAGACTCGGGCCAATGGATCAAGGGCTTCGCGAAGCCGCTTGGCTTGTGCTCAGCCATTGTTGCCGAAATTTGGGCTGTAGCAATTGGCTTGAACATGGCGTGGGAAGAAGGAGTTCGAAAGGTTTGGTTAGAAATTGACTCTCAGGTGGTTGTTGCATACATGAAGGGTGAGGTAGTATGGGAATCCCGACATGCGGCCTTACTTGCTCAATGCAAGGAACTCCTCGATCGCAATTGGGATGTTCGCATATCCCATGTTTATCGGGAAGGTAACATGGTAGCGGATGGCCTCGCAAATCTGAGCTTCGGATTACCACAGGGCACGCACTTCTTTGATAGTCCACCTCCGGGTATCGCTTCGCTGATCTTCCAAGATTTAAGTGGGGTTGCATACCCTAGATTAATTACTATGTAGTCTCTTTTTCTTTTGGGCTTGTTTGCCCTCCGTAGGACCAAAAAAAAAAAAAATAATGCATCCATGACTTCCTTTTGGTTTTCGTCCACACATGGCTTTTTTTATATTTTTTTTATTCATATGAGCGACAAATAGCAGTACAGTTATAAATGAGAGAGGGGGAAGTTGAACCTGTGACCCATGTACACAGAGCCTCAGTCTCAACCACTAAGCTAAGACCTCATTGACGCTTTTATATAATGAATGACGGTAGTCGGTATGACATCTATGATGCTTTGACCCATGCGTCCGTCGGATAACAATTTCACACGTACGAACATTATCATCAACGATATAGTGTGGCTTCATGTGAATGATCTATCTAGACTCTCACTTCTATCTGGGCTCGATTTTCAGTAGATAGGAGGTTTTCCAAATTCGCTTGCTAATCCTACTCCCCCCTCCTCACTAAAATATAACTACTTGTTTTGTCTTTGAGAACTTCCTTATACTATTCCCTTCATTTCAAATTGCTACAAAGTTACTAATATGTGGAGAGCATATATATTTATGTGTCAACGAGATTCTCACTAACAGTTATAGACTTGTTGTATCTTCAATCTAAGAAGACATGTTTCTTAGATAGATTTATTGTCGGTAAATCATACATATCTAAAGATTGCTCAAATTTTAATTCTGGGATTGGTCTGGCAAGGCACTTTCTCCAACATTTAGCAGTCCACACTCAACTCAAGTACAAATAAGTTACAACAACCTATGAGGCAGTGGTACAGTAACAGTATCTGGAATTCTGTACAACCTGACGGCATAATTTTTGTAGGACCTGATGTTGATGATAAGTAGCCAGGCCCAGTTCGTTTGCAGTAGGATAGAAACCTAGGAACAATGTAGACATGTCCACAACCTGGATATATATTCTGGCCCAAAACATTACAGGTATCCAACAACCTCATTACAAGCTAATAGGTTGGGCTCATTCTCAACGGTAAGTCTTGTGTAGACTTAGTCTACCGTGAATCAAGATGACTCTCACGCTTTAGATACGTGACTACCTGAACAACTTTCAATTTTAGAACGGTAACTTCATCACTTTTTAAATGTGACTACTACTTAATCCACCCATAGACCAAATCTATAAGAGAATTGATACATCCTCAAACAGGGGGTAAGACCGTAAGAGTAGGGTCGCGTTCGTCAGAAGTGCATGCCAATGCCATGGATGGGCTTAATCACAAACCAAACAAGGGGAGTATATGATAGTAGTACATCTTTACACATTCGTAAGATATACGGAGTAGCACGCTTTATGCAAAAGGGAAAACTTATAATACGCACTTCAGATGATGAACATTTCTTTAAAACATATTGCATGTGGTAAATAAATATTGTGTATCGTTATATCA
>ONZA01010037.1:2349-15050 GCA_900322205.1 Kewa caespitosa | reverse complement strand
GAAAATCAAGAAATGTCGACGAATTTCTCTTCACTAATGTGTGACGTCGCCTAACATCGAATTGCATCCTTTAAATACAGAGTTCAGTACTAGTACAAATTATAAGGGTATATCTGTAGGTAAGCCTTTGCTAGGATATACAACCAGTAACGTTTTTCATTTTTTTTCTTTCAATCTTGTGATTAGGGGTTATTATTTGAACTTATACCATTGATTGGATTCGTTAAAGTCATCTACTGAAATTATCTATCAGTAATAAGGTTGCATCCCACCCTGACCGAGTCACAATCATGCTGAGTTGTTGATGTTGTTGTTTTTGTGCCTTTTTACATCCTAAACGTATCAAAATAATGCGTGTGTGTGCGCGCGCGCATGTGTTTTTTTTTTTGAGCTGCCATTATGGACTTTCACTTATACTTAACCATGACATCTTGAGAATGTAGGACTGTGTCTTCCACGTGTCCCATTCTCTAGTAAAAACAAAACACTGAATATCACTTGGTGGAAGAAGTCTTCCTTGCATAAACATCAAAGTTATTTGGTTTAACTTTCAGAGTTCCCTTTGTTGCAGGGAATCTGCTAGAGACCTAGAGTGCTTTGTGGTCCAGGACATTGACAGCAACGGTACCGTTTTTCTTCAAGTCTCATGAATGAATAAGCTCGAATTTTCCATCTCCACCCCACTTACCTTTTTATTGACTAAATTGTTCTCCTCGGCCTTGAATTATGCTACTTTATCTTAGTTTCCGGAGAATTATATATTATCCTCAGGTATATTAGAATCGTATCTCCAAGGTAGTTCAGTTGAACATTAACGATGAACCAGTTCATCTGATTCATGATCTTCAAGTGGTTCATCATTACTGTCCAACCTTTATAACCTACCTGTTGGATCTCTAGGTGAACGTCCGATTGATTTTCTTACACGCATATTGATTGTGAAATTATGATAACAAGTAGTAACTAGTAAGAAGAGTATTAGGCTGTAGGCTCCTCTCATGGTCTGACCTGGTCAACAAGAGTACTAGGCTGTAGGCTCCTCTCATTTCCAACAAGCAACCCCAGACTTGAGTCTTTTTTTTTCTGAAGATATAAGTTATTGCAGTGCAGCTGCATGGTACTGCTTCTTTAAGATACTCTTGCTTGTCATTCCTAGTCCTACACTTTCCACAGAGCACTTGAATCTTTTGCACCTAATGGCTATTCACCTTTGGCTTCTTTACCCCTTCCTCATAACCCAGCTTACTTTTCTAGCACTAGCCTTTGCTCAAGATGAAAGACAGTTCATCTACAATGGCTTTCAAGGAGCCAACAATCTTCTCCTTGACGGACCTGCAAATATCCATCCTAACGGTCTTCTCCAGCTGACTAACTTTTCGGGCCACAAATCTGCCCATGCTTTCTATCCCCACCCGATTATTTTCAAACCAAATCTATCATTCTCGACCATTTTTGTTTTCGCTATGTTTCCCCAAATACCCATTCATTCTGGCCACGGTATCGCCTTTGTTATCTCCCCGACTATGGACTTCCAGCACGCTCTTCCTGCTGAGTACCTGGGTCTCTTAAATGTTTCCACCAACGGCCTTCCTTCAAACCATCTCTTTGCTGTTGAGTTAGACACCGTCCAAACCGAGATGTTTCGAGATATTGATGGCAATCATGTTGGCATTGATATAAACAGCCTGATATCACTTAATGCTGCGACTGCATCATACTTTTCTGATAAGGAAGGTGTGAATAAGAGCCTGCTGCTTTCAAGTGGAAAACCGATGCTGGTTTGGATAGACTACTACGGGAAGGAGATGTTAGTCAATGTAACGTTAGCTCCACTTAGTCATCCCAGGCCTAGCAAGTGTCTCTTGTCCAAGCACATCAATCTTTCCTCTATACTCCAAGAATCTATGTACATTGGTTTTTCCTCCGCTACTGGTACGATGTCGAACAGCCAATACATTCTTGGTTGGAGCTGGAATCAAACCGGGCAAGCACAAGATCTAGACATATCCAAGCTTCCATCCCTTCCAAGATTCAAAAATCATCAAAACCGAAGTTCGAATCTTCTTTTGTTTATGATCCTGCTAATTGTTTTTTTGCTACTGTTGGTACTGATTGTTGGAGCTGCATGGGTTATAAGGAGGAAGAGATTTGAAGAGTTGTATGATACTTGGGAACAAGAGTATGCCCCTCATAGATTCTCCTACAAGGATCTCTTTACAGCCACAAAGGGTTTCAGAAACTCCGAGCTCCTTGGTGTCGGTGGTTTTGGGAAGGTCTACAGAGGCACGTTGCCTCTGACCCAATCTGAAGTCGCAGTGAAACAAGTATCCCAAGATTCGAAACAAGGGATAAAAGAATTTGTGGCCGAGATTGCTAGCATGAGAAGGCTAAGGCACAGGAACTTGGTGCAGCTCCTAGGTTACTGCAGAAGAAAAGGAGAACTCCTTCTAGTCTATGAGTACATGCCTAATGGAAGCCTAGACAAGTACCTGTTTGGTGATCACAAGAAGTCACAGCTTTGCTGGTCCCAGAGATTCAAGATCATCAAGGGGGTGGCCTCTGCCCTTTTGTATCTTCATGAGGAGTGGGAACAGGTTGTCCTACATCGAGATGTGAAGGCCAGCAATGTTCTGTTGGATGCTGACATGAACCCCAGGCTTGGTGATTTCGGCCTAGCTAGACTGTATGACCATGATTCTGATCCTCGAACCACCCACGTAGTTGGAACAATGGGATATATCGCGCCAGAAGCCACTAGGACAAGAAAGCCCACCACTAGTGCTGATGTTTTTGCCTTCGGAATATTCTTGCTTGAAGTGGCTTGTGGGAGGAGGCCGATTGACCCGCAAGTCCAAGATGCTGCAGGGGAGGTTATACTAGTTGATTTTGTTTATGGGTGTTGGAAGAGGAGTGCGATTCTCGAAGCTAGCGATCCTAGGCTCGAAGGGATTTATGTCACATGGGAAATGGAGATGGTATTGAAGTTAGGGTTGCTGTGTTCACATCCTAAGGCTGAGGAGAGGCCTAGTATGAGGCAGTTGGTTCAAGTTCTTGATGGGGTTGCTGCTTTGCCTGAGATACCTTCTGACTATAGTCCTGAAGGCTGTGGTTCCCCGGTGGATGGTTGGGGGACATCTGCTTCGTTTCCAAAATCATTTCCGTTATCATCTGGGACGGTTTCCCCTGGTGTTGCATTTACTGAAAATTCAGTTATTGAATATGGGCGTTGAGTACTAGAGCTGTTTCACACTGAATACCTGTATTTGTAATTCATGTTTCCGATATCATTTTAGATATGTTGGAACAATGATAGTGTGCCTAATGCATCGGGAGTTTAATTTTTTTTTGGTTATTATATTTAGATGTAAAACAGATATCAAGAATGCTGAGAATGCATAGTTTCACTTGTTCCAAAAGCTGTTATGATAGGTGATTACAATTTATATGTAAACTCAGTAGAGCTATTTGCATGTACCCAAAAGGGTGCTATCTGCATTGGTCAGAAACCTGGGTCTTGTTCATATCGGATCTTGGGTCGGATCATTTTTCGCAAGCTCTAAGACTGCCTCTTCTACTGGCTTCACAATGTTCATGATGACGATAAACGAGACAATATGTTCCAATCAGTGGAAGAACAGGCCTCATTGCATAAGCATCGAATTGATCTGTGTAGTAAATTGGGGCTCCTTGTGGTGTATGACTGCACTTAATTCCACAATAGAGGCCAACCAGAGGCAAGGGGTGCAGTATTTGGATAGTGGTGCAAGTTCTTGTTGAATGCTACATGACAGACAGCACCGGTACCAAGTACTCTTTAAGATTTGTGAATCGAATTAAACTCGATATTTCCATCACCACACACTTGCCTGTTAGTTGATTCAATCTTTCTGCAGTTCTGACAGTTATTGTAATGCTACTTTATCTTACTTCCAGAGTTCCGTTACATTTGTTCTGTCTTTTGGTGCATTTACTTCAGAGGATTAGTATCTGATGGTAACGGTTTCTCGGTGACGGTCCTTCCTGTCTACCTATTGTCTTTTCTTGAACACATATTCACTCTAGTTTGGAAGTATTATGGTTTGTACAAACTATAACTAGGAGTAGTTGAAAAATCAAACGTCCATTGCAAGGGAGCTGAGAGAGTCATTATCGCCAACTTTTCAGCTTGAGNTTACAGTTGACTAAAATCAAAATCATTGAACTTCCTGCATTGTGTTTTACTGTGAAGTTGCACACAGTCCACTTATTCCATACCCAGTGTCAAGATATAGCATCGTTGTATTTGCACAGCGGTCCCTTCATCCCACCTAGGCAGGAGCCTTATTTGTACATTGGGTAATGATAACGACGAAGGAAGGAAACTATAGATGTCATGAAAGCTAAGGAAGTGATAGTTGAGACACAATGCATCACTTGTCCCACTGTCGAGCATTGTTCACGGATAACTACGACTTTTCAAGAAACAACCTCAGACTTTGGTGTTCTTCTACTGATAAATGTTATTACTTTATTTTTATTTTGACAGGCAAGATATATGTCATTTCATTACATCATACTGCTTCTTTAAAAATCAACTCTTAGTGTCTTTAAGTTGCTGTTAATCCTACACTTTCCAGTACACTGTGCACTGGATCTTTTCATAATGTCTATCCCCCTTGGGCATCTCCACCACTTCATTATAACAAACCTTATTTTTCTTATACTCACATTTGCTGAAGATGAAAGACAGTTCATCTACAATGGCTTCCAAGGAACCAACAATCTTCACCTAGACGGACCTGCACATATCCATCCTAACGGACTTCTCCAGATGACTAACTATTCGATCCACGAAGCTGCCCATGCTTTCTATCCCCACCCAATTATTCTCAAACCAAATACATCATTCTCCACCACCTTTGTTTTCGCCATGTTTCCCCAAATACCGATTCATTCTGGCCATGGACTCGCCTTTGTTATGTCCCCGACGACTAACTTCCAGCACGCTCTTCCCTCTGAATACCTGGGTCTCTTTAACGTTTCCACAAATGGCCTTTCTTCGAACCATATCTTTGCTGTTGAGTTAGACACTGTCCTAAATCCTCTGTTTGGAGATATAGATGGCAACCATGTCGGCATCGATGTTAACAGCCTGAGATCGCATGCTGCTGCTACTGCATCATACTTTTCTAATAAAGAAGGTGTGAATAAGAGACTGCTCCTAATAAGTGGAGAACCAATGCAGATTTGGATAGACTACAATGGGAGGGAGATGTTAGTTAATGTGACATTAGCTCCACTTGGTCATCCCAAGCCCAGCAAGTGTCTCTTGTCTGATCATATCAATCTTTCCTCTAAACTCCTCAATTCCATGTATATAGGTTTCTCTTCCTCTACTGGTATGATAGTGAACGGCCATTACATCCTCGGTTGGAGCTGGAATCAAACCGGGCAAGCCCAAGATCTAGACACATCCAAGCTTCCATCCCTTCCAAGAATCAAGAATCGTCCAAGCCTAAGTTTGAAACATCTTACAATCTTGCTAGTTGTTGTTTTACTGTTGTTAGTACTGATTGTGGGAGCAGCTTGGGTTATAAGGAGGAAGATATATGAAGAGTTGCATGATCCTTGGGAGCAGGAATACTCCCCTCATAGGTTCTCCTTCAAAGATCTCTTTACAGCCACAAAGGGTTTCAGAAACTCCGAACTCCTTGGTGTCGGAGGTTTCGGGAACGTCTACAGAGGCACATTGCCGCGCACCCAATCTGAAGTTGCAGTTAAACGAGTTTCTCACAATTCGAACCAAGGTATAAAAGAATTTGTGGCAGAGATTGCTAGCATGAGAAGGCTAGCGCACAGGAACTTAGTACAGCTCCTAGATTACTGCAGAAGAAAAGGAGAACTCCTCCTAATCTATGAGTACATGCCTAATGGAAGCCTTGACAAATTCCTCTTTGGAGAACACATGAAGTCACAGCTTTGTTGGACCCAAAGATTCAAGATCATCAAGGGGGTAGCCTCTGCCCTTTTCTATCTTCATGAGGAGTGGGAACAGGTTGTCCTACGTCGAGATGTAAAGGCTAGTAATGTTCTGTTGGATGCTGACATGAACCCCAAGCTTGGTGATTTCGGCCTAGCTAAACTGTATGACCATGATTCAGATCCCCGAACCACCCGCCTAGTAGGAACAATGGGATATATCGCGCCAGAGGCTGCTAGAACAAGAAAGTCCACCACTGGTACCGATGTTTTTGCCTTTGGAATATTCTTGCTTGAAGTGGCTTGTGGAAGGAGGCCAATTGACCTGCAAGATGCTGCAAGTGAGGTTTTGCTGGTTGATTTGGTTTATGGGAATTGGAGACGCAGGTCCATTCTCGAGGCTGGTGATCCTAGGCTTGATGGCAATTATGTCAGCTGGGAAATGGAGATGGTGTTGACGTTAGGATTGCTGTGTTCACATCCTAAGGCAGAGGCAAGGCCTACGATGAGGCAGGTGCTTCAAGTTCTTGGCGGGGTTGCTGCTTTGCCTGAGATACCTTCTGACTATGACCCTGAAGGTAATGGCTCCCTTGTGGAGGGTTGGGGAACATCGGCTTCGTTTCTGACACAATTTCCATCGTTATCTACTGCAAATACAGTTCTCGAATGCGGTCATTGAGTAATGGAGCTTTGCCATGGGGCATATTGGTATAATTGTATCTGTAATTATAATTATGTACTTCCAGTATCCTTGTAGTCTTTAGTTATGTTGAACATGTGTTATATTCATAACGGAATTTAGTTTCACTATCACATTTGAATTTATAATCAAAAACGTAATTTTAAAGAATGCCCAAGTTATACTTGTTCCAGAAGCTGATACAACAGGTGATTACAATTCAGAGCTATTTGCATATACTCAACAGTGAGCAGCCTGAGTTAGTGTGATATCTTTTAACATAAGACAGTGAGGAGCAAATGAATCCAGTTTCTCATATGCTTCCAGAAATCTTTGTCAAATGTTCTTCATATTAACAATTTTGGACATTACAATAAATCTGTGGGAAAGTCTTTACTTCCTCAAGAAAGAAAGCCAAGGGGAGAATAAGGCCTATTCTGCTAATTTTTCTGATTTGGAGCAATAATGTGCATGGTAAGTATAAGCTTGAGTAGAGTGTATCTAGTATTTTTCAAGTGGATGCTCAAGGATGTCCACTTTAGAGGCATGTCAGACTAGAAATTAGTATCAGATCATCCAAATTGGAGAAAAGTTTTCAAGATTTTGTTTTTATTTATCTTTCTTGTTTTTGGTTAATCAGAAGAAAATAAGCCAATAAGGCTGGATTTTAACCACACTATCACAGGATGTGGATAGGACCTCTACTTTATCATTTAAGCTTATTGACATGCATAGTAGGTAAAGCTCTTAAAGAATACCTGCCAACTTATGACCTGCTCCAGTGTATTCAGGAAATCGATTTCATAACTTCATTGATAAACCAAATACCCGACCTGAGCTGAAACAATGGTAACTCCATCATCACCTAGCACAGGAAGCATCAAATTGAATACGACAAAAGAATCAGTTTCCCATACCAAAATGTGGCAAAACTTTGCCGTTAGTCATAACTGATACAGAATTTTTGTGCAGTGAAATATAAGCTCAACTTGTAGACAGTAGGAAGCACAAGTGTTGAATACTCCTAAGAAGAAGAGAGTTTGGAGTCTCACTAGTGATCTGCCACAACAAGAGCATTATTTCACCAAATTATATCTGTACAAGTCACAGTAATATTACATTTTGTGTATTAACATCAGATCTGATGATCAGTATCAAAAAAGAATAGTACAAATGATTGCCCTCCATTGTTACAACTTACAACCAAACCAAATCTCATTTCAATATTTTCGATTCAATGTCTTCTAAACTTAAGCCTTTAGTCTCTGGGACCAACGATAATACAAATAGGAGAGACAGCAAAGCGATTGCGCCAAAAACGAGGAAAAGGTTCTCTGCTCCAAGTAACTCCTGCAGAATAAGAAGTTAGCACATGACACTTCACAACAAAGATAATTCGTAACAGGAAAAACAATTATGGCAATGGTTATTTGGAAACCCCAAACTCTACCTTCAATGGTGAGAATGCAAATGTGACAATAGCGTTTGAACCGAAGTTTGTTAAAACAGCAAGACTGATCCCTCTTCCTCTTGTGCGGAGTGGAAATATCTCTGACACCATTAGCCAGCTAATAGGTCCAAAGGAAACCTGCGGTACCATTTACAAAAGCTCTGTGTAAAACAGTTTTGTTAAGAGCAACTGTTTTCTTCATTGCTTCTCATGCAGTTAATCAAACATTACATTTGCATATGTTTCTGTTCACATATCAGAGAACAATTATACATGTAACTCTAATGGAAGTGATTTGTGAAGTTACCTGATAGCTGCCGACATATAGCAGTAAGGCAGCTACAGCAACAAAAGGTAGTCCACCAAGAAATTTGTAGTAAGCAGAAAGGAGGAACAAGGAGAGGGCCTGCATTACGGGGGAACAGAGAGGAAGAAACCATGAACAAAATTGTCATCTGGGATAGGATCAATAAAATCATGAAAACCAAAACAGAAGTCTAATTAAAATCAATGAGATGGCTAGGATCGTACAATCCCACTGACGCCTCCTATCAGTAAGGGCTTCCTTCCAAGATCATCAACTTTAAGGACAGCTATTCCAGTCATAAGCAACTGTGAGGATTGAAAAACAGAAACTCATAATGTTCAACTCTAGTAAAATATTCATACATTATTCCTCCCAATATAACAGATGGTTGCTACTCGCTACCCATACCTTAAATAGGCCAACTAGTACCGAGACTCGAGTGGCATCAGAAGCAGCAGAAAACCCAGCACTCTATTTACCATAAAGAAAGAACAAGTCATAAAGCATCCATATCCATAATGAAACTTTATGAGCAATAGAACCAAGAGAATTAAGAATAAAATACCTGTAGAATTGACCCAGCATAATACAACACACTAGGTTGCCCAGTTATCTGCCAACATTAACGATAAGGTCGTCAACATAAAGCTTAAGGATCTGATTCTGACCAGTTTCCATCCCCTGCCTTTAGGCTCAAACCTCACAGCCCAAATTGATGGGGCAGCATAGTAATCATCAATTCATCATTAGGAAAAGTGAAGAACGATAATAAAACTCAGAAGGATGGGTTTGAAAGGGGAGTTTTAGTCGCAAGATGAGTTCAAGTATGGACCTGTTGGAAGAGTACGAGGCCACCACCAATAATAAAAGCTTTGAGACTTGATCCTTGAAACACCTCTAACAAGCTTCCCTCTGATTCCTGATCCTGATAAGCAGACTTCAAGGAAACTATTGTTTCTTCAATCTGCCTTTCAGAAACTTTGTCACCTGCAGGTCTGCCTCTGAGTTTGCTCAGAGCAGCAATGGCCTTCTCCTTAAACCCCTGCAAAGGTCCTTTACCTTGAACTGCCCTGAGAAGCAACCAGCGCGGTGAGGGAGGGAGACTCCACATCCCAAGACCCATGACCAAAGCAACCGGAACACTCATCCCAAACATGTAACGCCAGCCTCCAACCACATCAATTGAGAAGCTACCAACAAAATAACCCAACTGAAGGATAATAAACCCCCAAAAGTCAGATTACATGCAGAAAATCACGCAGAAACTAATTATTTGAATTCTGAGTCGCTTACCAAAATGCCAAGCACTATGAAGAGTTCTTTCAAAGAAATAAGAGTTCCTCTAATCTGGGATGGGCAAGTTTCTGCAATATAAAGAGGAGCCCCATGCATGGCCTGTAAGAGATCAGCTCCAGCGGGGTGTTATACTCACAAGTCAGTCCACATACAATTATGACCAGAAACCATCAAAAAGCTTACCCAACCAATGCCAAGACCATAAAGAAGCCTCCCAGCCAAGAGAACTTCCAGGCCTGGAGCATATGCAGTGACAAAACTGCCAATTGCATACAGGACTGCTGCTATGATAAGTTCCCGCCTCCGTCCTTCAAGATAAGAGATAAAATTTTGAGTTTCGCTTATCCAAAATAAGCACATTCCAGGCCCAAAAAATCAGTTAAAGTTTACGAAGACATACCGAGGAAGTCAGCTACCGGATAGACAAGGATAGACCCAAAAAGAGCTCCATAAAGTGAACCACTTACCTGCATTGTCAATAGTTAGTGTAATCAAAAGAATGGCCTAATAACAGATGCATGATAAACCAATGCATGTTTAGCAGTAAACCTTACCACCAAACCTAGTTGAATAGCTGAAAGATTGAACCATGTAGTACCACTAAGCTCAGCAGACTGCAATTCTCCGCAAAATTTGAACACCACAACAAAAAAACTTATGCATAGGATTTCTCATCTCATAATAGCTGTTACATCGAATGCGGAAAACCAACAAAGCAAAATGTGCACCTGTAATGATATGGTAGCACCAGAAGTAGCACCAATATCATACCCAAACAACAACCCACCAAGTGCAGGGAATAAAAACCTGAAAATTGAACCAAAGTTACTAATTATAAACTTCAAACTCAAATCTATATTGTTGAAGATACCATAAGAGGCCCCAAAACTACAACCTTTTCAACTACATTAAATAAGGCAGCTTAAACTTCCCATCATAGGTACCCAAATAAGAAACTTGCCCATGTGTTTTAACACAATTTAAATCACCTTCTACATTCAAACTCAAACTATATTGTTAGAGACACAGTAAGAGACCCCAAAACTGCAACCTTTTAACTACCATGAAACAGGACAACTGAAAGCCTGAAACTTCCCATGATATGAACCCAATTAAGAAACTTGCCCATTTGGTTTACCACAATTCAAATCACATTCTACATTCTACCCATCAAAATTGACAAGTAAATGATGATACCCAACAAGAAAAAACACAAAAAGAACACATCTTGCAAAGAAGTAAAAGGATCACAGTAAAGATTAAAACGTACGGGAAAAGAACAGAAGACCAAGCAAAGACTTCTTGTTCTTGTTGTTGTTGTTGTTCAGTGTACTGATCATCATTCTGGGCCTTAACTTGGAGAGACAACAATGAAGTTTCAAGGCTATAAATGGATGATCTTTCAGTTACCATGTTTCTTTCTCCACTAAATTTGGAGATGTTTTGGGTTCTGTTAATGGAATTTGTTGAAAAAGATGATCTTTTTAGGCCATTTTGAGACCAATTGGATAATAATGATCTATTGGGTTGATGATGATTGGTGAGTATAATTGAGTTGGGACTGAAACAAGGTCCTGTAATGGAGGACATTTTTGTATACCATAAAGTCGGGCTTTACACTTGAATAAGCATTGGATTATACACAGCCTACATTTTTATTTTATATATGTATGGTTCATAGTTCAAATTTCGAAGAAGATATTTCCTTGGACAACTCCAACAAACAACGGTTAAGCCTTGGTACCCAACGAAGTTAGTGTCGGTTAGGCCAGGTTTTGTTGGACTGAATTGAATTGGAACCAAACGAAATGAATTGAATTGACTTTTTTTCATTTGACCCACTTAAATTATCGGAATCTCCCGATTTTTCTAATGATATGTGAATTGTTGTAATTACAATTCGAAACTGGTAATTATTTAAAATTTAGTTTGAAACTGAACTAAATTGAAATGGATTGAGCTGAACTGAACCGAAAATAAATACAAAAGAACATGGGCTAAGCATCTTTCTGGACAACTCCATATTATTACATTTTTTTTTTTTATTGCCTCCAACTTAGTAATGGATTTGTTCTCTTCTCGAATCTCGACGGACCTACTTATCAAAAAAGTTTGTTCGTTGTTTATTCATGTGATATGTTCTTTTGGTCATATGCTATTAGATGTTAGAAAGAATAAAGGGCTCATGGGAAAGCTCTAGTGAAGTTTTGAGTCAAAATATCCAACCAATAAGATCGATTGTATTTGGGTATCGACTATTGAGGGATCCAAAGTTTGGTTCTTTGAAAGAGAATAACATTATCGTGAAAAATTACGTAACCTTGTGAATTTGTACTGTAAGGAGTGATCAAGCAAAAACGTGAGCTATTATTGAGTATGTTTCTGTAGGAGGTTCTGACTTACTGAGCTCTTATACTTGTACGTGGTACCTTGTTATTTGGGTATAATAATATGATAGATGTTAATATAATGGAGTTTGTTGAGCTATAAAGCATAAGGAGACTCAAATTTGACGTTTGGTTTTGGATTTCTCAATGACTTGGCTATGGATAGTATTACGAGTTTCAGTTCAACAAGCAATCATCACCGCAAATTGTATTGGTGATCCTGTCACTCCATAAGCTGCAGAAAGAAAAATGAGAAATCCAGTATACAATGCACAGAAACAACCCTGCCCCATTATAATGAGTGCTCTTAAAGTGTGATCAACCATAACCAAGGAAAACAAATTCAGAAAAAAAGAAAGAAAAATGGAACTTCTAGTATATGATCCAAAATGTTCTAAAGGGTATACAGAGCCAATGGAATCGCATATTCCATTGAAGAAATGATGAAAATCGACTTGGCCATCCGCTTCAAAGGGTCACACGCGGCTCTTGCTTATATACACAAATTGGCCAACCACATTAGACTAATCCCAACAGCATATAATTGATTCTGTTCGTTACCCTCAGTGATCTACTACCTAGTTTTTATATAAGAACAAGATAGCGCTGATGAACAGAAAAAAC
>ONZA01010035.1:21908-34924 GCA_900322205.1 Kewa caespitosa | reverse complement strand
ATATTGTGCAATGATGATGTATGATTTACCGTAATAATTATAATTGTTTACATGAATTGAAGTTGTTATGTATTATGTAATTATTAAATTGTGTCTATGTAACACTATGAAAAATATTGTATAATAATGATATATAGATTTACAACAATTATTCATGGTTGCCCAACAAAACTAGTAGTAGTATTTATTTCTTGAAATTGTCCTTAAATTGAATGGCACTCCACAATCTTACACTCAATTTCAACTTCAAGCACACATTATTAGGGCTCGTTTCCATTCACTAAACACACACTCCAACTCGCTCCCTTTTCTTCCCCATCCCGATCGATTCATCTCAAACCCCTTCAAAAATGCATCCCAATTGAATGTCCATTTCATCGCATAAACCTCCAGTTACTAAACAATCACTCCTATCTACTTCTCGACCGAAACCCTAATTAGCCTTGCCCCCTCAAAACCCTAGAAAATGTCAGGCGGGTTTTTCCGGGTAATTCTCCTCTTTCTCTCTCTAATTTGCGTGTATTCGATTCGCAAATCGCGAAATATCGAGGATTCATTATGTGTTTCTTACATAAATTTTTGAATTGATTGTATGTGAATTCAATTGTCTTTGTTTAGATCGTAGTTGTATTCGCATTGAACCGTTTGATGTATTGTTTGATTGAAAATGGATTGGTTTACGTTGTGGTAGGGTACGTCGGCCGAGCAAGACACTCGGTTCTCGAACAAGCAAGCGAAGCTGCTCAAGACGCAGAAATTTCCTCCTGAATTGGAACATGTGGTTCGTTTTTATTGTTGTTGTGATTACGTCTCTTGTATCGGGATTGGTTTCGTGGTGAATTGATTAGTTTGTATTGTTTGGTGATTAGGTTGATATTACCAAGGTGAAAATGGATGTTATGAGGCCGTGGATTGCGAATCGAGTGACGGAGCTTCTTGGATTCGAAGATGAAGTCCTCATTAACTTTATCGATGGACTTCTCGAAGGAAAGGTACTCGTATTAGCTTTGGATAAGTTATAAGTGTTGTCTTAGGTGAAGTCGTCCTAGAGTTGTTTATGTGATTGTTGACTCTAATCATAGTGAATATTGCTATTTTTTTTTTTTTTGGTGAGTTTGTGTTCTTCATGCTAGCATTAAACCTTGGCTTGTTTCCGGTTGTTCCATCAAATTTGTTGAGCTCATGATTGTTGCACTTTTCAGATGTTGGAATGTTTACTTAATAGTGGTATGTGTATACTTTGAGGCAGGAAATTAATGGAAAGGCGGTCCAAATTCAACTGACTGGTTTTATGGAGAAAAATACGGGGAAGTTCATGAAAGAATTATGGTCGCTTCTACTTAGTGCTCAGAAAAACGCCAGTGGTGTTCCTCAACAATTCCTGGATGCCAAGGAGGAGGAAACGAGGAAAAAAATGGTTAGTTATTTAACAAACGACACCTCAGTATCTGTTCTGGTACCTGTCTATACTTGCTCAATAAACTTTATGAGCTGTTGCAGGCAGAGACAGATCGGATATTTGATGAGATCCAGCGGAGGAAAGAGAAGGAAACTAAAGAGTCTGAACACGAGAAAGGGAGAAAAATGGTAACTTAATCAATTTCGTGTCACAGTGAGGTTCTTTAGAGCTGGTTTTTTGGTTTTAACTTGCTCTTATGTTTCTTATGGCCGTTCAGCTTGCTTCTGCAATTATTTGGGTTCATGTCCTTTACCTCAAACTACTGTAGGATGTTGAGCGCGACAAGAATTTTGCTGATGAATCAAATAGAAGAGCTGAAAGAGGTTCGGATGCGCATTCTGGAGACGAGAATGGAAATGGTGTGACAAATGGCGTTAGAGGAAGGAAAAGGTTAGACACCAGAGATGCTTCGTGTAATAACTTGCATGATGTTTACATCTGCTTCCTGCTTATACTTCTGTAGAACAGCTTGTGACCTTTCATCGGCATGTCACACGTTAATATGGTTATAGAACTTAAGCAGTTGGAGCGTTTCTGTGACCGTTTTTGCCTGTGGTGGGAGACTCCTAGGTGGCATTGTTGTGGCATCTTTTTATTTGTATTTCTAATAACTTCAGGGTCTGATGGTTCTACTTTTATTGTGGCCTCATGTATCTGTAAGCCTGCTTATATGGAGAATGTGCTTTCAGTGAGAGTACCTTATGTGTTTGGAATTTTGTCATGGTACTTACCTTTTCCACATCTACTTTTACGCGGAGAGGGAGTCCATATGTTTCTGCATGCAGTTCGGAGCGTTAGGTGGGTTAGCTTTGGTGTTGTCAAGGAAGTGTATCCTGTTGTGCCTTTTGTCATCAAGACAATTGCTATGTGGTTTCTTTTTATCGTTTATTTTGGTGGTTGACATTGAGTCTCATATTTGTATCAATACAAACTGCTGTTGTGCTAGATTTTTTTTTTTTTTTTTTTTTTTTTTATGAGAATAATAGAGATGTCCTTTTACAATCTCAATTTTGCAGATCTTCCAAGTCACCATATTCATCTGATCGTTCGTCTTCACCTCACCGGTAACCATCATTGTTATTCAATTATCAAGTGATTGCATATATGCTGACAATAATACCTTGTGATTGGATGATATGTGGGGACTTCCAAGGATCTTATTTGATTTTGTGTTACACTCTGTGCAGTGGTGCACGGTCTAGGTCAATTGGCAAATCAAACTCCAATTCTAGAAATCGCTCAAAGTATGTGATCTTATTCTTGCATGTACCGAATTGCCGCTACGATGCTCAGTCTGACTTTGTTTTTGGTATTTTTTCTTTCAGACTGATTTTAGCTTATTTTCTTTCAGAGAGCGAAGCATATCAAGGAGCATTTCTGGTTCTCCGAGGGCAAGAAGGCGATCCATCTCTCCAGAAAGGGTACGCCGATCCCCTAGGAGAAGATCTATCACTCCCAGGAGAAGGTCAACTCGGGAGTGGACATCTCCAAGACGCAGATCTGATTCTAGAAGGCCATCTTTGTCACGTGCACGTTATAGATCACCGTCTCCCATGAGACGTAGAGTTCGCTCTCCAATACGTCGTAGGTCACCATCTCCCTTCAGTCGCAGACTACGCTCACCACCTCGGCGCAGGTCACCTTCTCCTTTGAGGCGCCGGTCTAGGTCGCCCTTAAGGCGTCGATCACCTTCTCCTTGGCGACGCAGGTCACCTTCTCCTTGGCGACGCAGGTCACCCTCTCCACGGCGGCGCAGGTCACCTTCTCCACGGCGGCGGCGATCACCTTCTCCATGGCGGCGACGATCACCTTCCCCAAGGCAACGTAGATCCCCTTCTCCTGTCCCCCATCGCAGGCAAAGGTCCGCTTCAAGTTCAAGGTCTGGATCTCCTGTTGACCGTAGGCCATTATCTCCTGTCCGACATCGGTACCGATCTCCTCCTCGCAGAAGTTCTCCACCACCAGTGCGCCGTAGGTCTCCATCTCCTGGTCAATCCAGCTCCGCATCGCCTGGTAGGTCTCGATCTCCGCTTCCACACAGATCATTATCTCCAGCTAGACGAAGGTCACCTATTCCAGCTCGTGGAAGGTCCCCTGTTCCAGCTTGTAGAAGATCCTCTGTTCCAGCTCGCAGAAGATCATTTACACCTTCCCCTAGCAGATCTCATTCATCTGCCAGTCGGAGTTCTGCATCGCCTATTAGGCAAAGTCCTGTTTCACCTGTTAAGATGAGGTCACCCAGGCTTCACAAGTCCCCTCATGAATCCCCTAGAGAAAGAAGCCGGTAATTCTGTCTTAAAGAAGTTACACCTAGAAATTTGTATCACTAGAATCTCTGCTCTGTTTTCATTTTATAATAAACTGCTTTCAATGTCAATATTTGCTTAGGTGCTCTTTAGACTTCATGAGGTTATGAGTGGTTGCTGTTTCTTATATTCTTAATTTGTCTCAGGAATTACTTTCTCTTTGTAAGTAAAGATTCTTTAGAGACGACTTTGTGCTTGAAGGGCTTATATTATGGTGGCATTACAGGAACCATGAGCCTGCCATGATGGCGCGCAAGCAACCCATTTCACTATCACCGCAGAGAGGTCATCCAGATAAAAATCGTGCACGTGGAGAAGTTTCGTCAGTGTCGCCTCCTCCGGAGAAGTCTTCGAATTATTTGGAGTCTCAACGAACTAGGAGGTATGTTGAAGATGATAGTTTCTCATTCTTGGAGGGCTTTTAATTTCGAGATGATCAGTTGCTCGTTTGAGTTTAAAGTAAGTACGCTCGACTTTGTGTAGGTTAGCAAGTCCATATGAGAGTCTTGGTAAAAGAGCGCGGGATCAAAGAAGTGATGGTAGCCGAAGTCCTCCTACTAAATCGATAGACAAGGGTGTTCGTCATGGCAGTCCAGTTCGAAGGGAGGAGAGATTGCGAACTTCCAGGTTGGGTTTTTTCAAATATCTGCTGCTGCTTATTACTTCAAAAAGGCTTATATGTGCTATATAAATTACTGATGAAAACACGCTGGTGACATGGAAAACACTCTTGTAGGGGGGATGAGGAGAATAAGTACAAGTCGATCAAAAGAGAATCTGTCAGATCATCTGGTGACAAGAATAGGGAGTCTCCTGATAGGCCTGTCAGCCGACAGCGTCGTGATAGTCCTGATTTCAGACAGAAGGACAGTGAGATGAGAAGGTATTTTGACTGTCATGTCTAATTGCTTGGCTGTGTTCTTTTGCAAAGCATCCACGCTTCATGTTTTCTCTGCTTGATTTACAGTGATGAAGCCTCTGTTAAGGATGCACCAAAGAAGTCCCCACGTAAAGGCTCCTTATCTGAGAGGCTTGATACGTCGTATCCTGTGGATGGTTCAAAATCTGACGAGAAGAGGAGCTCCAATTTGAAAGATGCTAGGGGAAATAGCAAGTCTGACCCCTTGGTGAAATCCCATAAAAAAGTTGAGAGGAGTCCCAGTGTTCATTCTGATACTGGATCCGAGGGAAGTGATAAGCAAAGAGCTGGAGCTGCTGAGAAAAGGAAGCATAGAAGGTCAAGTCGACGAGAAGCAGCCTCAGATGATTCTAGTTCTGAATCTGAGTTGGAGGATAGAAAGGAAACTAAGAGAAGACGGAAGGAAGAGAAAAAATTACGCAAGGAGGAGCGTCGCCGTCGCCGTGAGGAGCGACGTCGAAGGAAGGAGGAGAAGCGTGCTAGCAAACGCAAGCGGAAGTCCAAGGATGATGCTATTTCATCTTCCGACTCTGAGAAGAATGAGAAAGATGCTTCCAATGGTGACCATGGGTCAAGGAAGTACTCAAGTGAAGATGAAGAGACAGAGTCACAGAAAAAGAGGCTTGAGATAGAGCTACGTGAAAAGGCTCTTGAGTCGCTTAGGGCAAAGAAGGGAATTAAGCGCTAAATCTGTTGTTGTTTCTGGATTACTTCTGCTGGTTTTATATTAATTATTTGCTGAACAATATCTAAGAAGTCTTTTTGCTTTTGTTGTGGTGTATCTTATATCAATATTGATATTATTGTAGTTGATATCTTTTTAATGTAGTCTGTGTTTTGCTGCGCGCAGCTGAGATGGATATTTGAGGATTTCCTGAGTTAATCTCTTGAGTGCAACTGTATGCTGAACTTGCTGCTATTCCGGTAATGACTGTTTCCATTTGCTTGGAATTTGTTTTCTTGTATGTGTACTGTCCAGAGAGCATCATTTGTGAGAGTCAGCCTTCCTGTTGACGACAACTGGCTTATTAACATTTGTGTCACTGCTGATTGGTTTATGTTATGAGCTAGTGAGCTTTGGCACTTTTGGTACTTTTATCTGTTTGCAAATGGTTGTATTTGCTCAAGGAATCACTTGGTGCTGTAATATAGTTTTGAATTTGGTACTAAGTCAGCTTTCTGGTTAATTGATAGATGAGAATATTCGAACTATGTGGTTGAGAACCTGAGCTGGCCTACTTTTTGAGCAGAGATCAGGTGAAGTATTTTCTGTCCATTTATGCAGTCTCTTTGGGAGAAGTTACACAAGTGTCTCTAGCCTTAGGTTATGCATATAGTACAGTAGTAGGTTAGAATGGTATGACTAAGACCTATATTGTTATCCTATTCCTGTATGCTTACTTTTGCATTATTGGCAGCTTGAGGTGCTCTTGGGACTCTTGCTCTATAATTTGCATGCTGCAGTTAGCTTCGGGTGCCTCCCCTCCCACCTGATGTTGGCAACACCTTTTTCCATATTGGTAGGCAACATCCTTTTTTTTTTTTTGTTTAACTAGCTCAGATATGTATTAGTTGCATGTGGTAGTCTTCCATTTCAACTTATTGCAATATAGTTTGGCTAATCTGTTGCATCTGAATAACGGGATATAGATTCCCAAATTAACCCAGGTGATGTCCGTCCACTTCCCTTTTTGTTTGTTTTACGGGGTAAAGGTAAACCCATAACTTCAGTTTTGTCATGAGAATGAGACTGCATTGATTGTCTCGGAACTTTGTAAAGGTTCTTTGGCCCACATTGTGATTCTCTCTTATGTCGAATCATATTATTCTAATGTGCTATCCTGCTGTGGATTCTCGCCATGATTGAGGCAATTATTTTGGTGCTTTTCAGTTGATTTGACTCTTTGGGTGTCTTGTGGTTCACATGTCTTTGGGTGTAGATTGTAGAATCTGCCTTCAATGGTGCCTTGTTTCCTTTGTCGACTTCTTGCAGAATGTTGACATGCATGGGATGATTGTCGTTTTGCTAAGTATGAGAAAAAGGTCATCGCTTCTCATCATACAGATATGTGACTTATTACCTATTTATGCATACGGCATATACATGCCTTTTCTTTTATAGGAAATTAATCAATTGATGAGTATCTCTACAGCAGAGAAGTTCGAGCACTTTCAACTCTAAGATTGGTTCTGTGAAGTACAGCCCTTTTGATTTCTTATGGTAACATGAGCCTTCTACTTCATCAACTTAAGATAGTTGCATGCTGTACCTCAACTTAAGATGTTTCTGGTTTATATTTAGTGGAATTATTGATGATTCTTAGGTGGTGGCACTACTTCCTCAATGCTTGCAAGTACTGTGGAAATGTACATCAATATCCTGTTTTGATTGTAGTATAAGTGTGCTGGGGTGTGTGCACGCGTGTGTTTGTGGTTGTGTTTGTGCTTGCATTTCATTTGTGTATGTGTTTTTAGTACTTCTTGCTCGACCATGTTTGACATTGGTGTGCTTTCATTTGGCAGAACTCTCGATTGACGTATCGTTAGATTGAAAAACATATGCACATAAAGTGAAGCTATGTGGAAACATGCACACAAGTACTCGAAACAACAATTTGCAGTTATGTAGTGTCAATTTTTGTTTTGGATTGCTCCTTTCTTGCAATCACTTGCCTACGCCTTGTGGAGACTAGAGTAATTATCTTCCATCAGTATCAACATATTTTTTCTTCTCTTCATCAAGGTTTGTGGGGATTTATTGCTGCTCGTCTGTTTAATGGGCTCCTTGGGCACAAGTTTTNCACGTCTGTGCTGCAGATTCTCATTTCCTTAATCCCTGTTGAGTTTTAGTTGTGTAAAATAATCACGTCTTCCTTTCTTTCTTCTTTCGTAAGCAAGCATTTTATTTATGATGTTAAGTTGCACTCCTTTCCTGCTTGTTACTGTATTTCTCTATGATGTTGCTGCCAGAGAGGCGGTGCGTGGAAAGGGTTACTACATTGTTGGATGCTAATATTGCTGTCTTTGATATCTTATTTGCACGTTTACACTTGTGTATGGGATTTTTTCTGCTGTCTTGTAATTGTTGTTGATCTCGAATCTTGCACTTGGGTTTTGTATACCAGCTGTTGCTGAAAGTAAATTGCTAAATGTATCCTTTGCAGTTAAACGCTGGTCTGCGTTAGTACTCCTTGGGGTTGGCCTTCGATCCCATTTCTCGCGATTGTCTGACAGGCAGATAGTTCTGTAGGCTCACTTGTAACTTTTGTTGAAAGCAATGTGTGTTTTGTAATTTGGCAGGATGGGTTCTTCCTGCCCCATGAAACTACCATTAATAATTGTTGTTCTTCAACGTGATAGGAAATCAAAAGACGATTTATTTGTTCCTCTCGTTTGGATCTCCTTCGTTGGGACTGCTAACAGGGTGGTTATTTTGATGGTGGACAAGTAGCAAGTTCAACTGTACGCTTCTAGTTGGTGCTTCCTTTGATTTTCAATCATCAGAAGCCTACGTCAACCAATGCAGTACATAAAATGTGTTTAAAGTTTGATGGGAATGAGTGGATGTGTGTATATCACTATCAGCTAGCTTAACTGGTTAAGTCTATTATAGGTGTTACCGAAACATGAGTTTGAATCATGTTTATATCAACGTATGTGTCTCCTTTTAAAACCCAAAATTGTGAGGGGAAATGGTTTGCCCTAGCTGGTGGACATATTGAGGTGTTTCACCCCAAATGTTATGGCTTCTCTCCATTTTGGAGGTATTATTGACCGCGACCCTGCAAAATTTATTGCATCTAGTAGTAGTATAATACACAGGAGTTGAAGATGGGAGGGAGTTCTTGGACTTGAGACAGTATCCTGGGCAATGTTCTTGATATACATTCGATATCTTTACGTTTCCAATCAAGTCTACGCTCTACTTTTCTCGTGTTGTTTTGCGTTTTTATTTTGATGTCATTGAACAAATGTATACTGGCATGAGCATGACATATGCGGACAGACAGTAATGGTTTCAAAGGCAGGTTTGTCTCTTTGGCCTCAATTGCCCTATACCGTGAATCCATGATGGCCATCTAAAGACTTGGCGATCATATATTTCTGTTGTAGATAGTGTTTTTGTGGCTGAGTTTCAATGTGTAAATCCTTTCAGTACTTCCACCCAAAATCCAGATAAGCATATCATTCCCTCCTCTCCTAGGTACTTATTGTCACTGCTTTTTGTCATCACTCACAAGTCACAAACAGTGAACAATGGGGCTTAATTAAATGGATCATTTCAAGGGCAAGCAAATTCCTTTTCAATGGCTCATAGTTTTCCTTCGAATTCATTTCTGTTAACCACAACACCCAACTCAAAGCTGGTCCTAAATGGCCCAAGACAGCTCACTGTCTTTGCGAAGAATGGCGGTAATTTCCCGTCTTTCCAGTTCGGAAAACCAGATTCGTCATCATCATCCTCATCTTCGAAGGACGAAGGCAGAGCTGGAAATAATACCAACTTCATCAACCCTTTCAAGTTTAACTGGGGGAATGTGAATATATCTGATGTTACTTCATTGGTTCCTGCTGTCACCAGCACTCCAGCATTGGTGGGCCCCGGTAGGCGGAAGGATGCTGGGACAGTTTTTGTGGCGGGGGCAACGGGGCAGGTGGGTGCCCGCATTGCCCAGATGTTGCTGAGGGAGGGGTTCAGAGTTCGGGCTGGGGTGCCTGACCTTGATGCTGCATTGGAATTGGCCCGTCTCGCTTCTGATTATAAGGTTTGCCTTCCATATTGCTAGAGAGTTTGTTGTCAGAAATCGCCATCTTAACAGTTTCCATGACTTGCCACTTCTTGCTATCTGGATTAGTCATTTCAATATGTTATCGTTCGTGCACTTGTATGTACAAGGCTAGTATGTCTGAATTAGGTGATCAGAATTGACATCATTTGTTCATTTAGTTGTGGTTAGTTAGAACTTGGGAAGTATTACAGGAGCAACATGGTTAGGAACTCTATTTCTGGGAATCATAATTAGGTGACACTGTGAGGGGAAGAAAACACGGTTTCTCTTAAACAGTCTGAATGAAATCATTTCAAAAGTGCAGTTTTAAGAGGGGGTTCCCCGCAATTTTAGTTTTCTTATGGAGAAAAGGCACCTTTAGAAAGGTGGGTTTTCGGGAAAAAAAAGAAGTCTTACAAAGGTCATCTGCATGTTGCATAATAAAAATATAAAGTGATTGCTGATCAAAATTTGTAGCGAATAGAAGCACACATAGTTTCAGATGATGGGATATCAGTTTACTTACAACGAGCCATTGGCAGGTCATATCGACAGAAGAATCGAAACGCCTGAATGCTGTCGAATCCATGTTTGACGATGCGGAATCAATAGCCAAAGCAATAGGGAACGCGAGTAAGGTCGTTGTCACCATTGGTCCTACAGAAAATGGGCCCACACAAGAGGTCACCACGTCAGACGCCTTACAGGTGGTGGAAGCGGCGCAGCTAGCCGGTGTTGCCCACGTGGCGATAATCTATGATGATGACTTGGCATCTGCTGGCTCCACCAACAGTGTACTGGATGGTATTTCATCATTCTTCGATAGCCTCTTGTCGAGATCACAGCCACTAACAATCAGTGAGCTACTAGAGCGAGTCATCCAAATGGATGTCAGATACACGTTCATACGGACGGCTTTGACTGATGACTTCTCCACAGAGAGTTCTTACAATCTAGTTGTGGCAGCTGAGGGAAGTACTGGAGAAAACGACTACAAAGTAATGTAATGTATGCAAAAAAAGAAAATGTTTTCTGGTTCTTTTCACTTACAAAATGCGTCGTTCTTTGTCTTGTTTTGTGATTAGTCTAAAATTGTCTTTTGCCTCTTGATGTACAGGTACCAAGATCACAGATAGCTGCACTGGTGGCCGCTCTCTTCTCAAATACAGAAGTAGCAGAAAATAAGGTACGGTTTCATTTTTCACATTCATGTTCGAATATAATCTTTCATTTATTTGGAGATCAGGAAACCTGAAGAACCAAGTGATTCAGTCGGTCTAATTGAAGTCACATTGTGGTACCTATAAGTACATGTATAATGTCCAAGGCAAGCTTGCATATGTTCCTTATATAATTGGAAACTTTGAAACTAATCCATAGGTGTAAATAATACCCCCCAAATGGTGAGCTGCCAAGGTTTGATGGTCCAATGTTCATAAAGTGTTTCGGGATGTTTATAGGGTTTGACCTATATTCTAGAATGATTGTTTTACCGACATTCTCACCGATTTGGAGTACAGATGGTTTCAAGATGTTTTCTTAGAGGACAACTTCTAAAAAGTAATTTATATCTGGCACTTCTTATTCTTCAGGTTGTGGAAGTTTATACGGATCCAGCAGCACCGTTGAAGTCTTTAGATGAGCTATTCAGGTATCAGTGAATGGCATCCGGTAGCATCTTCGTCGAAGTGCTTCTAACCTAAATTTTTATTGGTCAATCGCCCCTTTAACAAGTAACAATAGCATTAATCCTGTCACAGGAGAGGCTTTTCCGGAAGAGCGTCAGAAACAAAATACTTGGAATATGTATCTGGTTAACCTATGCCTGTTTGAACTCACTGTAAGTTTCTTGCCCTTCACAGTGTAATCCCTGAGGATACAAGAAGGAATGACTACGCAGTGGCAGTTGCAAAAGCGAAAGCAGAAGAGGAAGCGATAAAAGCAGCAGAGCAAGCCCGAGAAGCAGCAATGGCTAAGAAGAAGCTCGAAGAAGAGATGAAAAGGGTGTCGGAGCAAGAAGCACAGGCTGCCAGTCTAGCTGAGGAAGCCAAACAGAAGGCAGAGGAAGCCGGTTCCTCAGTGGAAACCTTGTTAGAAAAGACGAGAGACTTAGGGTCAGGTTTTTCTTGGGAGAAGTTCAGGTCACAGCTTACAAGTGCTGTGAAAACACCCAACATTGAGGCCCCCAAAGTGCAGATTGCTACTGTGAGAGGCCAAGAAAAGGCTCGGAGTTTGCCCGTTCGGAAAGCTGTGATCAAGAAAACTACCGCGACCTCTACCCCTACCCCTACACCTACCCCAAAGCCGAATCCAAAACCCGTAAAAGAATGGAAGCCTTCTCCTGTGGTGATTGAAGAAGAGGATGAACCCAAGGGTGAGGAGGTAAAAAGAGAAGTGAGGAACATTCTGGGTGGTCTATTCAAGCAAGAAACTATCTACATTGATGATGATTAGGGAGACATTGGGACCCATTGCCCGAATCAGCATGGAATCTTGGTTGATTGTGGTTTTAAGATTGAGGTTTCTTGTAATATTGGTTGATGGATGTAAGATAGTTATGTCAATTTGTTCATTCCCCCTCTTTTGAGTAACTACTCTTGCTGAGACCAAAAAAGAAAATACCTAAGAATAAAATGGTAACAACTCTTGGACATGCCTAAAATTATGAAAGAATTTACCTCTTTATATTGTTCATACATCAATAACAATCATATACTAATTTTCATGGTGTGATCCCCATTTTATTGACTTAAAATATTTGATTTGATGCACCCATTTTGCGATGCAATATTATGACCACCACAAAGGTGTTATAAAGCTTTGAAGGGATATTAATGATCTTATTAGGTCTTCTCTCAAAAAAAAAAAAAAAAAGAAAAAGATCTTATTAGGTCTTGACTCATCTTTGGTCGCCATTCCAAAAAAGTTCATGGATTATTCCTTAGTACCTCGTTTTCGTGACTTATAACTTCGAAATATGGCGATTTCGATTTTTTCCGGAGCCCGATAAACATTAACCCATGTTCTCTATGGGATATTCCCTCTTCATTATAAGAACTACCCACCGTAGTATTTCTCCTCGAGTAAACCTTTTACTACCTATTTTCGGCATTTTACTTCAATATTCGACGTGTACTTGCAACCACTATATTTGATATTTTTGACCTAGTCATCACACACAAGGGACTTTAACGACCTCCTAGGTTCCATATTTATCAAAGTTAGTATTTTTAAGATTTTTTATTTTGAGGCCCCTGAGACCTCATTTTTGTGACTTATAACCTTCGATTTGAGGCAATTTTGATGTGTCCGAAATTCGATGAGTAATTACCTCAATATTTTTAGGAGACATTTTCCCACCCATGATAGTACATTCGTTAGAAAACACTTTCTCCAGCCTGCTTATAGCATTTTACAAAGACATCAAATTAGTACATATGACCCCTATCTTTTTGCGTTTTCGACCCACTCATAGCTTGCAAGGAACTTTAATGAACTCCTTGGGACCCTATTCATTGATGATAACATTTTCGAGTCTTTTCATTTCGGAACCCCCGATCTTT
>ONZA01010025.1:0-18033 GCA_900322205.1 Kewa caespitosa | reverse complement strand
AGAGAGATAGAAAGAGAACAAAAAAAAAAAAAAAAACAAAAAAAGAGAGGACCCCATCAACACACTCAAAGCCTGGCGCCTTAATTCATTTCCCCCTCTTTCCCTTCTCCTCCGGTTTGTTTCCCCGCCATTAAATTCCCTTCCTGTCCTTTCTCCGACCAATTTTCTCTCTCCTCTCTAACCCTAAATCCCAAAATCAAATCAAATCAAAACCCTAATTCCCAAATCCAAATCCAAATCAAATCAAATCTCGGAAAAAATGAAGACAACAGGAAAGCTATTCACGATCGGGTTGATAAGCTTCTGGTACTCATCAAACATCGGTGTGATCCTCTTAAACAAGTACTTGTTAAGCAATTACGGGTTCAAGTACCCGATTTTCCTCACTATGTGCCACATGACAGCTTGTTCTTTGCTTAGCTACATTGCGATTACATGGCTTAAGGTTGTTCCAATGCAAACCATTCGATCGAGGGTTCAATTCGCCAAAATCGCGACCCTGAGCGCTGTTTTCTGCGCTTCGGTTGTCGGCGGAAACATCTCGCTTCGGTACCTTCCTGTGTCGTTTAATCAGGCTGTCGGCGCAACGACGCCGTTCTTTACGGCTGTGTTTGCGTATTTGATGACATTGAAGAGGGAAGGGTGGTTAACTTATGCCACTCTTGTTCCTGTTGTTACTGGTGTTATCATTGCCAGTGGGGTATGGAATTACAATCTCACATTGATGTTGTTACATTCCCAAGTTTTGATTTTTATCTTATTATATGTGTGGATGTAAGGAGTAAATTGGCTTGAAATGTGCATGATGTGATGAAGTTGTTATGTGTATGTGGTTTTAGCTGTAAAGTGTTGTTTTTTGTGTTGTTATGTGTGTTTATATTGAGTAAATTTGGCTAGTAATGTGCATGATCGGATGAAGTCGTTATGTATGCGGTTCTATGCTGTAAGTTGTTGATTTTTACCATATTATGTGTGGATATACGGAGTAAAATTGGCTAGGAATATGCATGATGTGATGAAGATTTTATGAATGTGGTTTTAATATTATGCTGTAAAGTGTTGGTTTTTGTCTTGTTATTGTGTGTACATTTTGACTAAATTTCGCTAGAAATGTGCTTGATGATGAATTCATTATGTACGCGATTTTATGCTTGTTATGTGAAAAAGGATATTTGGTTTTGTTGGTGGTATATATGTGATGGAATTTTGCCATGAGGGGGTCTTGAGCTTCTTTTCCATATTTGTCTATTTGGGGACCATCCATTTCTATGGCTGACTATAACCTTGAACGATGTGACTGTTAATGTAGATGAGAGGATTCTATCCTAAATGGATTGAGATCCTCTCCATCACACTATTGCGCAATGAGACGTTACATCATATATGTAAATATTTGTAGTTAAAAGTTTAGTTTTGTCTTGGAATTTAGTTTTGTTGTGGGATATAAAAGTGATTGTGATAGATTAGTTGGGTGTCGAATTATGGACAGAGAAGGGGTGGTCAGTTGTTAGTTGTGCACTTTGCGTGGGTTTCCTTTTCAATGCTTGTTTGTTTCGGGTAGCAAGAAAGTAATGATGTGGAGAATTTTCAATGGTGTTTCCTTGAAATGGTAACTTACTTGGGTAATTTTTTTTGTTGATTTTGGTTGCTTATATTGGTATTTCGTTGTCTGATACAATTGTAGGGAGAACCCAGTTTCCACTTATTTGGGTTTCTAATGTGCATTGGAGCAACTGCTGCACGGGCGCTCAAGACTGTACTTCAAGGGATTTTACTATCTTCTGAAGCGTAAGATTCCCCCTTCAACAGTTCTACAGCTGCAGAAAAGAATTGGCATTTGCCATNNTTTTTATTTTCTTATTTTTTTTTTGTACTTTTAGTTGGCAAATTTCCCTTTGATTTCATACTCCTTACCTGAGGTGAAGCTGTACTGAGTAATCTGTTCAACGTTTACAGGGAGAAGCTTAATTCGATGAATCTCCTCATGTACATGGCCCCCGTAGCTGTTGTCTGCCTTGTTCCAGCTGCACTTATAATGGAGAAAGATGTAGTTGGGATCACTGTAGCTCTCGCACGGGATGACAGCAGGATAATTTGGTACTTGCTCTTCAACTCTGCGCTAGCTTATTTTGTGAACTTGACCAACTTTTTGGTCACCAAACATACAAGCGCGTTGACTCTACAGGTAATTCATCCTGAAACCCTTACAATCTGCATTGATCTCTGTCTGTTTTTCTTTTCATCTTGTGTTGGCTAGTGGCGATGGTGGAAGTTGGAACTTGTCGTGGTTTTACATTAGAATCTTTGTTGGTAATGGCAACTACTCAACATCAATAACCTTTGTAATAGAGGACCTCCATATAGTGGTGTTTAATTGATAGCTTACCTTTGTGGCAGACAGCTGCCGAATTATTCACTAGTGCACAAACATGGATGTGGGAATAAAGGCGATTACCTGAACTGCTTTAGTTGAGTGAAACTCATGGTTTTGATTCATAATAAGCAGTTTGAATAGTTCACACTTCACTGGATGAAAAATGATCATACGTCCGTTATTAACTGCTTGAGTGTCCTTCCTTCAGTATAGCTCCAAGCTAGAATTTGCGAGTATTAGAAAGGTTATGTCTGGTGGTTTGTGGTGACTAGTCGAAGGCGATTAGGGAGAATCAATAAAGTACCAGTTGTCCACTGTCACCCTGTCCTCGTGAATTGCTACTTTGTTGGTACTTACCTTAGCGGATTTCTTGTTCCAGGTTTTGGGTAATGCTAAAGGAGCAGTTGCAGTCGTTATCTCAATTTTGATATTTAGGAACCCGGTATCAGTGACAGGAATGCTCGGCTACTGTCTCACTGTGTTCGGGGTTGTTCTCTACAGCGAAGCCAAGAAGCGCAACAAATGAAACTTCTGGAACCAGCTATCTACTTCTATTGCTTCACCCCCACCATGCCAATCTTCAAATTTGAGGTAAAATTTCTTAGAATGGTGCCTTGATAGTTTTCCCATGCAGCGATTTGGACACCAAAGCGGAACTGTTTTGTTACGCCATTTATGAAACAGAATAGGCCAATCCACCACCTGCTGGTAAATGTAGAGCTTGCTACTTCAGGTGCAGGCGATGTAATAATGTTTTGTTTATTTAGGGAAGATTATTGGGAGCTATTAGCAACCATATTCTTGTATTCAGTTTGTCCTATGAAGTTTATTAGGTTTAATTTATTCTTTCAGGATTACGTTCCCTCGTGTAAAGTCCAATTTAAGATATTGCTTATAAAGATTTTCTGAAGTAGAATTCATTTTGCAGCTCGTTTGCCATTCTGAGCAATTAGCCAATTACAGTACTTCGATGTTCAGGGCTTAAGTAATCAAAGGTTCTTTTAGAGCTGACCAATAATGCGGATGCTAGTTAACACTTAAAGGTATAAAACTTCGAATTTTATCGTCTACTCCAACATGTGTGTCCCCTTTTTTTTCCTTTACACCCACCAAAAATAGGGGGAGAAAAATGAAAATTGGTCATTTAAGGACTTCACCGTTCCCCAGAGTAGGCATAGACTTTCAAGGAAATTCCGCAAAGCAGATGCGTAACTTTAGGCAATTGGAACATACAAGTTCACGCAATTGCAACTTGACTTGTTCCTTCAAATCCTACCAAAGCGCCAAATTGAAAGGAATAAAGTCGCGTCATTGGCCACGTACTCTACAAGTTATAGTTAACTTCCAGTTGCACAGCAAGAATTCAAGAGAATCTTTTCCTATGATCAAAATGCTATGGCTATTTGCCAATAACTTTCGTTGTTATTACACCTATTGCTTATCAGTTATCACTCTCATTGAGCTAGGTGATGTTCAGATAATAATACAACTGTAGACGAAAATGCCTTTCCTGATGAACAATCAGATGTCCGGTCACTGGACCTATACGGTCTGCTCGGCTTTCATTCGGTAATCATCGAGAATAAGATTTCCTAAATTGAAGCCAATGAATGATAGTGGTACGCAAGTTTCTGAAATGAAATCCATTCTTTAACTGACTGATGCAATTATCAGTTCTTCAGCCAACTACATAGCTACAAGGACAGATTTAAATAGATACACACGAAAAAACAAAGAGAGACCATAAACATAGAAAAAGTGATGCAACTAATGCTAACCATGCATCACTGATAGAAGATGATTGAAGAAAAAACACTAAAATTTTGAAGTTCTTCCATTTTTAACTATTCTCATGCAAAAAAGAGCATGATAAGGATCCTAAGAGAAATCAAAGGTCATCCTAAAGTTGAAGCTAAGCGTTACAGGATGCGGCAAGAGATGAATATCCATCCAAGTGACAAGGTTATGATTCATTTTCATCCTCTTCAATCTTGGGAGCCAAGTAAAACCTTATGTAACCCATCTCAGCAATCTTGTACTCTACCACAACAGGGAGCTCCGACGACAAGCTGATTGTGACTGTGTTTGAGAGCGGTGTTGCCCTGGTGAATGAGTTCATGTATCTCAGCGCAAAGGTCAGCGACACAGGCTCATTCATCTCAATAATAGTGGCTTCTTCCGGCTGCAAATTAAGCACTACAATCAGAGACTCGAAGAAACATGATAGTAGCTAACTAATTCCATGAACAGCTGTTTGAAGCTCGTATAAGGCACGGATTCACATATTGCACAATGAAATTTACCTTGTCAACTGTTGTGTTCTGCCTGCATACAATGTTAGCAGCTCCAATATCACCCCTTGTCGAGAACTTGACACCTTCCTTTGTCACAGAGATTACAACTGCAAAAACATGATTTGCCATTTAAATCAAGATGGACCGAAACATTATACGAAATGGCAATTGTAGGCCAAGTCCATGATTAAAGCATACCAGTGTCACCAATACTGCTGAGATCCCTACAGATCCTAGCAAATTCAGCAGAAGGCATCCTGACAATGGCATGGAATTCTGCTTCTGGGATACCAAGGTGCTCACTGTCGATGTCCATCAGCTTCATCTCAAAATCCGCAATTTTATCTTGGTCTGGCATGGTTACAAACCAAACAACAACCACAACTCATCAGAATAAATCTTGCTTTCAAAGAAACAACGCACATCCAAAAGGTATTCCAGCTCTACTAGGCATGGCTGTTTGCTTCCAAAGCTAAATGCACACAAACATAATACAACGGGGTCATTACTCATCAGCTACCATGATACCGTTTCAACTAACTCCATGTTCGTATGTTTCTTATGGACCATTTGGCTGGTCAAGTTTTGCAAAGTCATTTCATCAGCTTAGATTCTTAGCGATTCAAATATCACAATTTTGTTAGCCTACAATTACTACAAAGGTCTTGCTGAATTCAAATTATTCATACCAACCATTTGCCAAACATGAAGTTTAAATTAGCACCATAATCGCCAAATACGGTGCTATCACATGAATTCTAAGTCTATCACATGTGTAAGCCGTGTCCAAACTCGAATATCAATCTCTAAAACACCGCACTGCAAACAGACAACATACATTTCCTCTGAATTCATCCCCAAAACAAAACAGAACTCATCATTTGTACAAATCTATTCTCAAACACTAGCTTCGCATCAATAAAGTCGCAATTCACAACCGCCACAATGAACACTAGAAGCATGTATAATAGCATACTAAACCAACTTTCCCACAAAAGTTATCCCACACATAACACCACTACTTCCTCTAACAGTCCATAACAAAACCCCACATTGACCGTTAATTAAGTCAAAAATTTATGCAAAATACACAAATCACGCAAAACATTGCAATTCCCCTCTAAAATCACCATTACACATCAAATTCACCACACACATCTTATTTACTCAAAAAATCAACAATAATAGAACCATTTAACAAAACCCACAGCAATTACACAAACATCAACGCACAAAACAACATTTAAAACCCTAATTCAACAATAAGGTGACAGAAAAACACGAAAACTTACTGGGGCTCTCGAACATGAAAGTGACAGTATCACTACCATCATCACCCTTAATGGTGATAATATCATCATTACCAGCACACTTAAGCATCTTAGCCATATTAGCCAAATTCATCCCCATCGAGATGTTCCTATCGCACCGGTAATGCTCGAACCCCTCGGCTCGAAGCAGCAAAGCCACAAGAGCCACATGGCTCGAGTCCATGGCTTGCAGAGAGAACCCCGTTGCCGAGCAATCGNNGTTCGCATCGGTTACCAGATCCTTGATCGAATCCAGAACCTTCTTGAGCAAGCTTCCTTGCACTAGCCTCAGTTCCAACATTTTCGATTTGGGGATTTAGGGTTAGGGTTAGGGTTAGGGTTAGGGTTTTTGGGATTGGGGAACGAAATTGGAGGGAAATGAAAAAGAGAGAGAGGGAAATTAAATCGGGTCGGGTTATCGGGTTACCCGGTTAAGACCCGGAACCGGGATTAGAAGAGGGGTATATATAGGAGTGAGGGAGTTGGGGTTTGAATTTCGAAATTTGGGTAGGGGTATTGGCGGGATTTTTGTGCGAAATTATTTTCGGTTTTTCAGTTTCGCGCTATTGGTTTTTTGTGAGAGTTGTGTTGGGGAAGCTAACGCTAGAGTGACATGGAGATTAGGACTTAGGAGAACAAGAGAGGTTATGTGCATATGTGCATTACTCGTCTACACCTAAATTAGTGAAGAGTTTAATGTTTTGATGATCGATTTTTTTGTTAAAAAATGTTGAATATTAATATGAGGAGTATTTTTAAAATTTTGCTTTTATTAAAGTATTTGTTATTTCTATTGCCCCGAAGCTTTAACATTTAATGTTTTATCTTCATCGTTGTAGCACTTGCTAGTTACTGATTTGCAGATAGTGCTAAGTGCTAACGCTTAAGGGCTATCTTATTTGATTGGACTAAACTGCGTCGGACTGGACTCGGTTGGACCGAGCTGAATTGAACAGAACAAAAATAATTTTTTTTGTATAATTTTTTAGTCATCAAGCACCTTTGATATCAAGCTTATATAAAAGTATGTATCGTGATCTACCTATATACATAAATTGTTATAAGCATATTTCAAAACAAAATATTACTAAGTCTTTGAATTTTAAGATGAATGAAGTTGAATCTAACTAACCTAAAATGAAATTCTTAAGAACAAAGCCTTACCAGCAGGCAGCAGTAAAGGAGTAAAAGTAGTAGCAACTTGAATTGGACCAAAAAAAAAAAAGAAAAGGGATAAACCGTATAAGCCTAGCTAGTAGGTTCGTAAGTTGTGTGACTTGTCCATTCTGTTTGGGCCTGGCTTTCCTCGAAACAAAAAGGTGGAGGGGCTTAGGATTGGGCCCAATTCATGGAAAGTAATTAGTCAAAGGAACATCACCTATTTACACTCTGCACTGCATTTCTACAATCTTATACCCACGTTTAATTTGGCGTAATTTAATACCAGTCCATCGGGACCTTTACTTTTCTTTTGGATCAAACGAGACGCAGATGCATTGATAAAAAGTTATACGGCATTTACAAATAAATGAAAATCAAACAAATATACATGTACGAATTTGAAATAAATTGAACCAAAAAAAACAAAAAAAAAAACAAAATCGAAATTAATATCCTTCATGAACAAACTAAAATAGACCGCTTCTGCTTGCTCTCCGTGATTTTGCTGTCTCTATCAAATTTAATATCAGTCCATCAGGACCTTTACTTCAGTATGGGGAAAGTTAATAAGTTAAGTCATCATCAAAAACCAAATTAATTAACTCCAGTTTCTTAATATAACTTCGATTTAATACAACCCCATACCACATAATCACCTACCCGTTGTGCTTGTACAGTTGTACATTCAATTTTCGCTCCTCACAAACAAACAAACAAACTAACTAAAATCAGGATTCAACATAGAGGAGAGAGAAAGTTAGAGAAACCCAAACGGCACATTCTCTTTCTCTCTCTAAACCCTACTACTACAGTAACAACCGTAACAACTTCATTGAATTTGAATTTGATCCAAGGTTCGATTCCCAACCTCAATGGCGGATCTCGGTCCTCGAGCCGAGATCTCATTTGCCGGAACTTTCTTTAGCAGTGCATTTGCCGCTTGTTTCGCTGAGGTAATTCCTCAAATTTTGATTAGTTTTGCCGTTTTGTTGATTGATTGATTGATTAATTGATTATCGCAATGCTGATTGAATTTGATAGAGTTTAGTGGTGATTAAGTGTTAAAGGATAATATTAAGGTTGTGATCATCGGTAATTAGTAGTAGTAGTAGTAGTAGTAGTGTGAATGTGTGATTGTTATGGTGTTCGTGTAACCGTGTGCTAATTCGAGGATCGTTGATTGTCGAATGTTGCTTATTTGGTGATGATGGATATGAACATTGAACGCTGAGTTTTAGATTGTTGAATTACAACTAGTTCCTAACTACGTCCCAAATTACTTGTCATCTTTGACTTTTCTAGATAACTTTGACCTATAATTTTGTAGAATTGATGTTAGATTACAGTATTTCGATAATATTTTCTAAAACTTTCAATAAAATAGTTTTTGATATTTTTATTAAAATTCCAATGTATAGTGTATTACGAAAATAAAAAATAAAAATTTGAGGTGATATGTAATTTGGAACGGAAGTAGTATGTGTTACTTCACACAATCATATATGATGAATGACATGTTTTGAGTGTAGTTTCTTTGTAGTGGTTCGCCTTGCTACTGCATGAACCATTGATTATGGCAATGTAGTTTCCTGTTTTCTTTTAGCTTGAGCTAAGTTGAGTGCTCTTTTACTTTTGACATTTACCTCAATGAATCATTTTGTAGTTAGATTAGGCATCATACAGATAACGGATTCTCAGAGGATCTTTGATTGCTTACGTTACTTTGCGTTGTCCATAAGTACGCACAGGGAAAGATCTGAAGTCTGAACCATGTATTTCATCAGTGCTACATTAGGTAACAAGTTGTGATTGAATACCATTGGATTATCTCATAATAATCCTCACTTTTTTAAATAATGAAAGATGGCCGTTGAACTTTCTACTATACCTTTTTAATATGCCTATTTGTTGTTTAAGTCCGTTCTGTGTTTTTGTCATTTTATGGTAATGGCAATGGGACAACTAATTTTGGAAGGCTTGAATTCTATTTTGAAGATGTGTTTCTTTTCCTAAATTCTCAGTTAGGATTCATTGACGCTTGAATACTGATTGTGCTACTTTGCAGTTTTGTACTTTACCACTAGACACTGCCAAAGTTAGGCTTCAACTCCAACGGAAAGCATCTTCAGGAGATGGAGCTGGTTCCGCCAAATACAGAGGCATGTTGGGCACAATGGTAACTATTGCCAGAGAAGAAGGTTTACCTGCTCTTTGGAAGGGTATTATACCAGGGTTGCACCGTCAATTTATCTATGGAGGCTTAAGAATTGGCCTGTATGATCCTGTGAGTTTGACGTAGCTTCTGCTTAGATGTTTATTGTTTATAGCTCAATATTGATATGCCTGCTGTTTTCCTATATCTTGCAGTTCAAGCTCTTTTTCGTCGGTGCTCTTCTTATAGGAGATGTTCCACTATTTCAAAAGATACTAGCTGGTCTTTTAACTGGTCAGTGTTTCGTTAATCTACATGGGTAACATCATTTATTATAAATTCTGTATGTGTATTTCCTAATATCAGTAGATGAAAAGTGTCTTGAGAGGGGTATTGGAGACTTGGTTTTGAACCTGCCTGCATCTATATGTTGCACTTTCTCCCATGAACAAAAGAGAAAAGGTTGAAATAATAATTTAAGTTATCGTATGGATAAATCTTGCTAAACTATAAATACAAGTTTATGTGCTTAGCGTATCAACCAGCATTTCATGTGTCAACCAGGTGCGATAGCAATCATTATTGCTAACCCAACTGATTTAGTCAAAGTCCGACTTCAGGCCGAAGGAAAATTGCCACCTGGAGTGCCGAGACGTTATACAGGAGCCCTGGATGCTTATATCACCATAATCAGACAGGTGATTTTCTCAGAATGCCCCTCAAACTCTTGCTGTTGTGTGCACTAGACTCATGATTCTTATGCTATTAGGAAGGACTCTTTGCTCTTTGGACTGGGATTGGACCCAATATTGCCAGAAATGCAATCATCAACGCTGCAGAATTAGCCAGCTACGATCACGTGAAACTGGTAAGTTGACATCATTGCACATAGGCCTGGTGATTGACATTAGTGGGTTTTTACTTAGATTCTACTACTCTATGCGTATGCAGGCTATACTGTCCATCCCAGGATTCACAGACAGCGCACTTACTCATATACTGGCTGGTTTAGGCGCAGGATTTTTTGCAGTCTGCATTGGATCTCCTGTTGATGTGGTGAGCCTCTGCCTAGTGCGCTGCCTTTTAAGTTTGATCTGAACCTTTTGATTGGTGTTATTGTGATTCTCAGACCTGGGAGATTTAGTGTGGTCAAAGTTAACTTTATTTTCTAGGTTCTTAGACTAACAATCACAGCAGCTTTAAGTGATAATCTAAGATATCCACATGACAGTGTCATATCGTAGCATAGTGCTTGTTTAACTACACCAAAAGTGTCATATCATAGCATAGTGCTTGTTTAACTACACCAAATTTCTGTAAACTATAAAAAGTAATATTAGCATAATGTGGCATGAAAATTCACGTTTGAACCAGGAATGTAATTTTGTTGTTGGCGACTTGGCGTCTCGACATTTTAGTTTACATTTTATATTTGTCGTGAATTTATATTAGCGACCTTCGCTGACACCTCATCTGCTTTGAGATATTTATCAGTGGCTAAAAGTGCCATGTAATTTACTGCAGGCTATGATGAGGCACTGTTAATTAAATATTGCGATGACCTAATATAATGTGGGTTAAGTCACTCAATATCAGCCTGGACCCTCTCCTTTTTTATGTTACCAGGTGAAATCCAGAATGATGGGAGACTCAACATATAAAAGCACTATCGATTGCTTCTTCAAGACTTTGAAGAATGAGGTATGCTGCTCTGCTATCTGACTTTAAATGAGAAAAGAAAGAATATAATGTACTTTCTTAATCGGGGCCTCTTTTATTTTCTCTTCTATTGCCCAATATTATTCAAATTCGTGTCATAACAATTTTGAGGATGCTCTGTGATCTCTGTACTGCATTTCAGGGGCTGGGGATGGGATGGTTTCTGAATCATATTGTTTGTCCACATGAATTTATGCTAGTTTTGTGTCCTTTCCAACTCGTTTAATGTGAAATGTCAGGGACCTTTGGCTTTTTATAAAGGGTTTCTCCCAAATTTTGGCAGATTAGGATCTTGGAACGTGATCATGTTTTTGACGCTGGAACAAGTAAGAAATATTTATTACGTCGCAATCTTATATGATGCAGATCTATCTATTCATTTCATGGTTGTTAGTGGCATTTTTGTGTTGTGCTTTAGTCAGTTCAGATTTTCTCTTCCCTTTCGTCTCCCTTCAATGAATGTATTCTCCAAATTTCGATTTGACATCTATTCTAGTCATGCACTTTGACAAACATAGTCTTCTAACTATGTTTCAGTATTTTGCGACCATAGTTTATTGCAGCTTTTAGGTTGATGCTTGATTTAGCAACTCTATGCTTCTGAAACTTGAACCCAAGACCAATGTTATGTTCTTTCTTGGCGTTGAGTTTTGCGCAGATTCTTATGAAAATAATCTCCTTCTATGGCAAGTGAATTTTTCCTGGAAGTTCTAATACTGAACCTGTACACATTCATGTCTTCCTGCACTTGCTCATGCAAGCTGCAACCAACTGCCAATTGCCGCTGTTACGCTGTGTTTGCTAGTGGTATGGACTTCTACTAGTGGCCAGCTCCCAGCATGGTTACACTTTGACACCATTTTGTTTTTTCTGTTCTCATGCCCAATCTCCTGCCTCGGCTCTTCTTGATTTGTTTATTGGATTTGGATCTCTCATCATCTCCCAAACGCCCAGAGACTATGAAGAGATGATCAATTTGCAAAAGGGTGTGCCACTGCAACCCCTCTATGACTAATTATTAATGTTCGTTTGGTCAAGTTTCTCATAGGAAGTGGCAAACAAGGCACTTGTTTGGGTGACAAAGGTGCAGGAAGTAATGTCCCACATGATGGAGAATGTAACTCACCTACTCACCCTAGGCGACTTACAGTAAGTCGTACATCGAACAATCATTTAAACAACTTTCCCCATTTTTTAGAAATACATGAAGGAATCTATCTCCCATGATACATTACCTCCCATGGGAATTTATGTCCCTCGATCAACCAAACGAGTGTATACAGGCATGTGTTGTCGCCTTGATGGGTATCAACAGGGATTTTTTTCACTATGGTCGCCAGCTTCTAAGTTCTAGCTCCAGATTCATGGATTGCTTATTGGCCAAGAGTGTGCTTCAATGTCAGTTCCAAATTGCACCAAGTGATGTTCTAGTTATTTGCTTTTTATTTTTGTTGTTCTCAGTACTATAGGTATCTTACAAGTTCCCTGACATCTTTGCTTGCTAATCCTTGTTTTTCTGCATGACACAGGTCAAGAAGGTCTTCCGAGGGTAATATTTTACTTTCCTCTGTTGTACTTCCCTTCATTTCTCTCATCAACATTGCTGTACCACTGTACGAGGAAATGACACAAGTCGCCTCGAGATATTTTAGCCTAGTCTTCTGAGGAGTATATAAATTGTTCAATTTATAGCTCTCTCATAGTTGCATAGGTACTAGTGCTTGTCAAAATCTGGAAGGGAAAGAATAAGATAGATATCCAGAAAGTATAGAGTGATTTCATTGTTCTGTATCTCTTGACAATTGTTATTCTTGACTTGCCATGTATGTACCTTCGCAACATGTAATTAGAATATGAATCACACTCACTCATCAGGCTCTGGAGACATTTAGCTCGTTGAGGCCCTTGTGGTGGCTTTTATGGCAATAGGACGAGGACCTTGCTTATACTCGAGACATAACATTGAAATAGACATATTGTCACATGCCTGAAACCATCATATGCGTCATCTCCGACCCAATTATGGACAACAATAGACTCAAATGGCCTCATCGGGCCCATATTAATCATTGGTACCATTTTCATTACTTTTCATTTCGGACCCCTTGAGACCGCTTTTTCGTGACTTATAACCTTCAATTTCGACCATTTTTGAGGTGTCCCGGGCCCAATAAAGATTTGCCCCCTAATCGTTATGGAACATTCCCACATCAATGTGCGCCCCACCCATGGCGGTACTTTTCTTCGGAAACACCTTTTACAGCTTGTTTTCAGCATTGTTGCGTCGAATTCCTGCACGTGCTTGGGACCATCATATATGACATTTCTGATCTAATCATGGACCGCAATGGACTTCAAAGGCCTCCTCTGGTCCATATTTATTGATGGTACCATTTTTATAACTTTTCATATCGGACCCCCGGTGTTTTCGTGAATTATAGCCTTTGGTTTGGGCATTTCCGAGGAGTCTCGGGCCTTGTGGAGATTTATCTCCTAATCGCAATGAAACATTTCTTCCACATCAACACAAGCCCCACCCATGGAGGTACTTCCTCTCGGAAACACCTTTTATGGCATGTTTTCGGCTTTTCCTTGAAATTTTGTCACGTGTCTAAAATCACTTTTTACCGTATATTTTCGGATTTTCTTTGAAATTTGTCACTGTGTCTAGGATCACCATACGACATTTCCGAAACAATCATGAACTACAATGGACTCCAATGGCCTCCTCGGGCCCATATTTATCGATGGTACCATTTTCTTCACTTTTCATTTTGGACTTCCCGGGATTACTTTTCCGTGACTTATAGCCTTTAGTTTCGACCATTTTCGAAGCGTCCCGGGACTCGGTGGAGATTTGTCCCCCAATCACTATAGGACATTTCCACATCAATATAAGCTCCACACACGGCGTTACTTTTTTTCAAAAACACTTTTACGGCCCATTTTCAACACTTTCCTTCAACATGTGCCAAGTGTCACTCCATTTTTCGAATACTCACTACACATCTTAATGTTTATCACTTATGTCATGCTTACACTCCATTTTCCAGGAAATGTTCGAACGGGGAGTCGGAGACGTCTCAGACTCTCAAATACAGCATAACACTACAATAACATATTCCCTTGATTCTTCATGCGGATAGGTTCATGCTGCATTCTTTTGTAGGGAAATTTCTACAAGGGAAAAAGCCAAAAAACAAAAAACCTTTAATCAACTTGGAACAAAAAGCAGCTCTATTTTTGTCCTCTAATTATATTTAAAATTTCATGGTCCATTACATAATATTCCATCCTACTACATTGTACAGCCTACTCTCCACTACAATCCGAGAACACAACTGGACCAGAACCACACTGACAATCGTTTCAATTTCTTGGTACAAGATAAACTCGAGCCTTAACCACTGACCCATTACCCAACTTAAAGCCGGGACTGACCGGGAACCCAACAACCTGCCCAGACGGAACTGTTCCCCCAGGAAACCTCACAACGCTTTCCATATAAACTGAGTGGAACTCGGCCCCTCTACTTGCCTCAAAGTGGCTTGGTGGTGGGTCAAGTGAGAAGGCAAGCAAGTGCAGCAACCAAACAGCCTTCGCCAACCCGAGAAAATCAGTGTAGAACCTGCTCCTCGGGTGGGTCCCACCTAGAAGCTGGTTCCTTTGATCCAGATTACCAAATAGGGACTCCTCCATTTTTGGGTGAACAATGTCCTGGTACTTCTTACTACAAAACACCCCAAAAGGGCTGCTTGGTAATATCCCGAGCAACTCTGAAGGGTCCATTGACTTCATGTCCCGGTACTTGGAGAAGCAGTCTTGGCGGAACTGCAAGGGGTTGAGGAGTGAGGTTAGGGTGCCGTCCATGTAGAAGGTCTCGTGGTCGAAGCCTTGGAAGATCTTGCGGAGAATGTAGGATTCGAGGGCGTGTTTAGCTTGGTGATTGTGGTGAGGAATGGTGGGTGTAAGGGCCGTTGATCCAACGGTTGAGATTGCTGATTCGATGGACCGGACAGCAGCTGAGATGTCCCAGTGGGCAGAGCGCATGAGAGAGAGAAGATGAGAGGTGAAAGATTTTGAGTTTTCTCTCACTTGGCTCATCGTCGTCTCGAACATGTCTGGAGTTGGAGATGCTGGAACTACAATACAGATGGAATAACGTAAAGTGACTAGAAATCCTCTTCACCATATTGAGCTAATTATGCAGAATCATAGCACCATGATTTGGGCATCAAAAGTTGCATTACAAAACACAATGAAAAGGAAAAAGTTGGACACAACGTTTTCGTTTTCCTTTTCTTTTCCTTTTGAAAAAGTTGGACACAACGTTTTCCTTTTCTTTTCCTTTTGCTTGCACTTTCCTGAGAGAGATCGGCTACTTTATATCATTACTTGCTCAGAATATCCTTTGTAGCATTTTCAACCATTCTTAGTGACTTTTTTTTTATCAAGAATCTCCAAGAATTCCCTTTCTCCACATATGATTGAATCCACATAAACATAACACTCACAACATATTGCAGGCCTTTTAAATCTCAATTAGCATAGAGCAATCCACAATCCAATACCAGATCCCAAATCCATCAGGCATCATTGGCAATACACAATCATTCATTAGATGAGACGAAAGCACACAAAAACTCGCATAAGACCGTCTTACACAACATCTACCGCGTATCTCCATTAAAACACCAAACTATCGAGAACATAAAACTCGATGATCTATTCTTCAGGTCTCAACTTAGACGCAATTTTATATCACATGTTTCTTTTAACAACATTACAATCATGAATTAATATGGCAAAAGAGAGCAACAAACTTCAACAAAGAAAGTTGGTAACAATTACCTTGATGTTGAATGAAACTACTACCACCACCACCTTTCTTCCTAGACAAAGACCTTCCACTCTTCTTCCCATTGCTACTCTCAACACTCAACACCTTAACCTTCTCCCTCAACTCCTCCAACTCGACCTCCTTCGCCTTCACCTCCCTCTTCATCTCCTCCACCGCCGCCTCATACGGCGCCACCACCTCCTTCACCGTCTCCACTGCCGCCGCCGCCGCCCTCCCCTCTCCTCCTCCACCACCACCGCCGCCCCTCCGCCGCCGGAACCTCTCCCTCAGCACCGCCATCCGCCGCAGCTCCGCCACCACTGCCTCATCCGCCACCCTCATCTTCTCCGGGTCCCACGGGCTGTGCGCCTCCTGAAACTTCCCGTACGCCCTCTTCATCGCCGATACGGAATCGAACACGTGTCCTATCAGGTCCCACACCTCACCATCACCACTCTCTCTCTCCTCACTCCATTGGCTAAGGCTAACAACGTTGTTACTCATGCTACTCTTGTATCTTAACACTCCATCTTCTTCTTCAGCTTCGGTTTCCTTTGCGTCCTCGTAGACTTCTCCGTTCCCTCCCTCCTCATCCTCGTTCTCTTCTGTGTGGTCAGTGGCGTAGCTAGAATAATAATTATTACTATTATCGTAATGCTGTTCCAGCTCGGGTTTTGACCTGAGCTGGTTTGGTTGCTCGGTATAGTCGGAGAGGTACAGAAACCGATCCGGGGTCATCTGGGCTTGGCTGAACCTGCTACTACCTAGAGGGTGGAGCAGGCAGTTCGCTGTAACTCTTTGGACCAGATCAGAGAAGTTTGACACCTTCTTTACCATTGTAGAGAGAGAAAACGAGAGAGTTGAAGGACAAGGTGTGGAGAGTGAAGTGGGTTGATGAAAATTAAGAACAGAGGATTAATGACAGAGGCACAAGGTGGTGGGGAGTGGGACAAAATTCTGGTCACTATTAAACGTAGAGTGATTACTTTTATGGGTTAATCATTTGTTAATTAGTAGGAATTGGATTAGTCTCAGTGTGGTGGTCAGTCAGATCTTAACTAGAGTTGGAGAATAGACTTGTCAAGCATGTGTGGATGGTTTGGTTTCAGACTCTCAGATTTGAGTACTACAAGTCTACACTAATATTTGGAATTGAATTGATGGTGATTAGCAATCTATTATTGAATTAGATCCAAATATATGTATTGCTTGAGTTTGGAATTTGCTTTCTGTTCAATTCAATTTAATGTAAATATATTTTCGAAGTTCATTTTAGACTATTTATATTTATACAATTTTATAAATGCAATTTATGGAACTTATTTTACTTGAAATTGCTGTTAAAATAAATTCAACAAGTATGTTTTTACATCATGAATCATGCTAAATTGGAGTGAAAACCTACAATCAACTCAAAAACTTGGGGGAAGTTGGGTTTAGTTTTTAAGTGGATAAATTTGATAGCGCATTTAGATCATAGGAATGAAAAGAGTGTAAACCAGACGGAATGTCGGTCACTATCAACTAAATATGAGTTAGGCTTATTTTCAGTTCGGTTCAATTCAGTTCTGTCCATTTCAGTTCCGTTCCAAATTAAAACGTTAAGTAGTTATCAACTCCGAAATATAATTACGATAATTCATATTCATTAGAAAGCTCTAGTCAGTTCAGTTCAGCTTATTTCAGTTCAGTTCAGTTTCGTTCAGTCAAAAAGAACAGGGCCTTAGTTGAGAGTCTATTACATATGTGGTCACAACTCACAGTCACACAACTCCTTGAATCTTTGCACAATTGGAATGGAAAACTAAAAGATGTCATTTTGCAAGATATTGTCAAGATGTGGCATATTAAACATTCAACCGAGTCTTTTTTACTCTTGTGAAGTGTTGGTTAGGTGATACAGCAGGTCTTGTGTGCACCAGGTGTACCTGGTGCACCACATTGCAACATAATCAAAATTATTAATTTACTATAATATCCTTCAACTATCACCTACCACCACCAAGCCACCCAGCTGCCGCCACCACCCGCTGGCCACCACCACCACCACCAGCAGTCTCCGACCACTACCACCACCACCATCACCAGCAGTCGCCGACCACTACCACCACCACCACCCGCCGGCCACCACCTTCATCGCCCACCAGGCTGCCACCACCACCAACCGTCGGCAACCACCCCCA
>ONZA01010004.1:4375-14551 GCA_900322205.1 Kewa caespitosa | reverse complement strand
CCACGTAGTATTTTTGTAAATAAACAAGATAACTATTCATCTATCTTTTAACTTATTAATTGAAGTTTCACTTTAACTCAGCTTAATACGTTTAGTTCAATTTAGTAATTTTTTTATTTATCACTATTTAATAATCTATTACAACACAACATTTATACAATCTAGCAATGTAAAAGTCCAAGATTAAGTTTGTATATTCATAAGAAATTATTCGTACATACTTTTGTATGAATTAATATTGAGGAGATTGAACAAGTTCTAAAGGGATAGAGTCTACACGGTGAGCAAAATAATCACTTTAGTTCACTTTATTAAGTTCAGTTGATTTCTTAGTTCGGCAAGTTCAATTTTATTTCCTTCACTTCAGTTCACTTCATTATTTTATAGTTGAAGAGAACATGCTATATATTATTATTTTTCCAGTACTGTTTAGTTTATTGTACATAACACATGCTATTAAAAAAATGTTATCTTCAACTACAAAATTTACAACAAATTAAACTTAACTAAATTTGTTGAACCAAAAACAAAATGTATAGAAATATTGTACGCAAAGTACTTTCTTTATATACATATAGTGATGACTACTAACATCTAAATCATAATTTAGATTTTTGTTATCCCATTTAGTTTATCATTTTATGCGTGACTAGTGTCGAAACCGTAGATATTAAAGATGTGGTAAAAGATGACACACAAACTAGGAGTATAGGACAAAGCAATGTGGATAGCTTACCCCGTGTTTTTTGAAATTATTTTCAGATTAGTTCAGTTTGGTTCAACTCCCAACATAAAAAGATGAGTATCAGCTATGGATTATGTTTATTATAACTTTTGTGTCATTCGAAAGATATCGACTTATGCTTTTATTTGAGTCTAACATAAATGTGATGTGGGCCACCATTTCAACTCACGTAAATCTACTATTGTTCAAAAAGATCCCTCCTAATATCATGTTTTTTTGTCCTGAATGAAAATGAATTGAACTAAACTAACTTTGTTCCAATTAACTATTTGACCTTTCTAAATTCATCAAAACCTTCCGATTTTTGACTTATATGAAAGTACATGTTAATTTTTTTCTAATGATATGTGAATTATCGTAAATACATTTCGAAGCTATTAACTACTCAATGTTTTAGTTTAAAGCTAAAGGGAACTAAACTAAATTTAAAATAAACTCATTTGAATTAATTGAACTAAATTGAAAATAACTTCAAACGAACAGAAACTAAATCTTCCCCAGTACCGATTTCACAATTCTTATTATATATCCAAAAGAAGAAATAAATTGCTGAATCGAACTGAATTTAACAATTGTCCTTTCCTTTTTTTGTTCCCATTCCATGATTTTGGCAGCTGTAAAAGGGTCACAACCATAACACCGTTAAGGTCACACAACCTAGATTGCCCTGCACAAACCAAACAACAAAAAAACGAAAAAAAGAAACAAAATCTGTGTTGTTGCTTGGGCCCTAAGTACTAAATAAAATACCTTACATAAAAAATAAAAACACACCCAAAATACACACACTTTTTTAGCAGTAAAAAAATCACAGTTTCAGTGTTTTCAGTTGTGTTGTATTCTATAGTCTTCCCTACTTTCTCTCCTTTTATTTGCTGACTGAATACAAAGTTACAAACACAAAACACCACAGAACTGTATGACTGTTTAACAATGGCGGATTTCCCTCACCACAGAAAACGAAGAAGACATCCCATGGATGGTCGAAGAAAACTTCTCAAGAATCAATTAGTCGAGGTATACACACCTACATTCGATTTCTTTTCCCTTTTTCTTATCTGGGTATTCCTTATTTTTCTCTGGGTTTTTCGTTTTTCTGGGTTTCTCCATTCCTCTGTTTTTGTAATATGTACCCTTTTGTGTTTGTTTTTGTTGGAAAGATTGTGTTTTGATTGCATTGTTCTTTTCTTCTTTGATTCTTTGCGTTGAATTTCATGTTTTTTGTTTCAAAATTTAATCTTTTTGATGGGTTATTAGTGAATTGAATTGTCATGCAGGGTTTGGATTTAGGGGTTAGTGTTTCTGGTTGTTGAATGGTATTATCACTTTGATGATCAGGGTATTGTGATTGATGATGATGGTAGTAGGTCTGATGTTACATGCATTGCCCAATTTTGATTACATGATTTTGTTGATATATTTTCCTTCTTAATTTTGTGGCTTTAGTAATTTGTGATATACTTGGTCAATTACTAGGGATTGTTCTTTAACTGTTCATCTTGGGGAAACTTTCCAATTTACTGATATTATTTGTTTCATCCGTTTTATTGTGGGATTTTATTTCCGTTATAATGTAATATTGCTATTTACTACTGTTTCCTTATCCTTGAAAAACTTTTGGATTATCAATTTTGTGATTGTAACTAGTAAGAGCTTCTCTGATGTCCTACATTGTTCTCCACATTGGGGTGATTTACTGAAGAAAGATCAGTAGGTTGCATGTTTTGATTTTGGGATTGTTTATGGGATTTATTCGGTAATCTTGGGGTTTATCATGGCATTATTTCGGGCTGTGTTCGGTTAAAGCTTTTAAGGGGTAGCATGATTTGGCTTTGATCTTTCTCTTAGGAGGATATGCCAAGGGTGTCGATTGTAGTATTAGAAAATCCTCGTGTTTGTCCAGTAATCTGAGGTTGTGTATGATAGCTATTAGATCTCATGGAATGTTTGTCTTCTGATGCCTATATGTTTCTTTTTAGCACGGTATTTTGTTTTCACGGCTTCTTTCATTCTGTACTCCTGTATGTGATATTCAGTAGTTGAGGAAGCAGCTGTCTTGAGAATTTTGTTGAATCTTTGATGTTATAATTGCATTTTTTTTGAACTCAATTGTGTGATTGAATGTCAATGCTACAGGTTAAGAGCATAGAAGATGGGTTCCAAGGATCCTGGCATGATGGAAAAATTATCGAGTGCAGGAGTGGAGTTCGAAAAGTGAGATACGAACATCTTCTCGATGATGATGAATCTGAATTTCTAACTGAATCTGTAGAAGTTTCTAGTGCCGTTGAAGGATTCAATAGCAGCTCGGTGACATCAGATGACTGTCCGTGCAGGATAAGACCACGTCCCACAATTGTGGAACTGACAAGAGAGAATGCCTGTTATTCCCTCTGTGTTGATACTTATTTTAATGATGCTTGGTGGGAAGGTGTTATCTTTGACCGAGCAGATGGGTCAGATGAGAGGCTTGTTTTCCATCCTGATCTCGGTGATGAACTGGTTGTAAATTTAAAGGACTTGAGGATGAGTTATGATTGGGATGAGGTTACGACAGAGTGGATACCCCGAGGGAACTGGCAGTTTCTAGAGATAGTGGAGGAGCATGAGAGAGAGAACCTCATTCCTGTGTCTTTGAAGCAAATATGGTATGATGTGCGGGAAAGAAGGGAATTTTGTCAGATTGGGCACTGGGCTTCTGTGAACCCTCTTCTGTGGAAGAAACTGATACTGGAGGTCATTGATGGTCATATGGAGCTAACTGTAGATAAGTTAGCGAGGTCATGCAACCTATCACAACCCCTTTTGGAAAATAGTGAACCCGTTTCTGCAGCTGTTGAACGAGGTATGGAAGTTATTGATAAAGGGGTTGGGAATGATCCACTGGATGTGGATTCAGAGGATGTCACTCCAAGCTCCAGGATTGATGCTCCCTTCAATGATCAAGTGGTGCCTGTACAACCTAAAGCTCTGTCAGTTATTTGTTCTGAACGTCCAATAGTTGATGGGTTTGCTCAGTTCAGTGAAGCTTGTAGCTCTCAAAGCCGTTTTCCAAGAAGCTGTGGATTTGCTCAGTTTAGTGCATCTAATGGCTCTGAAGCTCCTTATTCTGTTTCTGAAGTTCCTTCTTCTGTTTCCAAACAAAAGACAGGTAAGATGTCCGAGACGGGTAATTCCCCGGGCAGAAGATGTAAGTTGAACTGGCAACCCGAAAGGGGTAAACTGAACCTCAAAGCTGAGCTTTGCCCTGAATCTATTAGTGAATATCTTCGCACACCACGTCCACCGAAGACGTTATCAGCGAAAGTTAGGAACCATCTGTTTTGTTGTGGATGGAAAATGGACTATGTAAAGTTTAGAAGTCAAAGTCGGGTCCGCTTTGTATCTCCTGATGGGTGCAAAGTCTACAATATGCGCGCTGCGTGTGAATACTTTGAGAAGTCTGTGGCAGAGAAATCTGACTTGACAGTAGAAGATGGTGAGATAAGGATGTTATCATCGTGTGACAATCTGGACTCTCCTCCACAGCTTCAGGAACCTCGTCTGGATTGTGAGCAAATAGAAAAGAAAAAGGAGAGAGGGGCACCTACGGTTCCTGAACCTGAATACGTCCATGTCGAACCTACATATGCCCCAGAAGCTGAGACAAGGATGTTATCATTGTGTGAGAATCTGGACTCTCCTCTGCTGCTTCAGGAATCTCGTATGAGTTGCGAGCAAAATGTAAAGGGGAAGGGGAGAAAAGCAGATACAGTTCCTGAAATTGAGTACTTCCATGTCAAACCTAAATATTCCCCAGAAGCTGTATTCAGTTATTTGAATTCACTAAGGGGAAACAAACATGTAGATAGAGGCCTTTATTGTAAATTAGTAGGCAAAGCGAGAAAGCACTTGTCAGCAATCAACTGGAAATTCTGGTATAAGCAAAAGAGAGGCAAACCGAATTTGGAGTGGCGCTATAACTCCCCTACAACTGGTACAGTTTACTATTCACTAAGGTCCGCTTGTAGGGCTATTGCAGAAGGAGTTGAACTGAATACTTCTACTGCTTTTAGCTCAACTCCAACAGAAAATGTGAGGTGCAGTGAAGAACCCATGGGGCACTCTGTTGGTGAACCTTCGTCTTCTGATACAGAGCTGCAAACAACCTCCAGAAAATGCAGATTGCTTATTAAGCACAGAGCTGGGAGGATCGGAAAGCTCCACAAGAGGAAGAAGAGTCTTGTACATTCTCCGTCTTCTCTATCTCAGAATAAAAGACAGGACCAACTTGTTGAAGAAAGTGGGTCTAAGAATGGAACGAAAAGGTGTTCTGTTAAAATATTCTTATCGAAGAAGAAAGAAGCAGTGGGGAAAGTGAGGAGCAGTTCAAAAAAAAGTAACTCGGCCCGAGTGCTGCGATCTAGCAAAAGGGTACGCCAAGAGGCTCCCTCCAGTTTCCCACAAGCTCCCCGGTCGGTACTTTCATGGCTGATTGACAATGATGTGGTGAGGGCAAGGACAAAAGTCTCTTATCGAAGGAAAAGTGATGTTAAACCGGCGGCCGAAGGGCGAGTTACGCGTGATGGGATCAGGTGCAATTGTTGTGGGACTGTTTTCTCTCTTAGTGGATTTGAAGCGCATGCAGGTAGCGGATGCCGCCGACCATCAGCTAACATATACTTGGAAGATGGGAGATCTTTAGCAGAATGCCAAATGGAAATGATGCATAAAAAACGCTGGGGCTCCTCAAGAGAGCCACTTGTAAAAGCTGAGCAGAACAAAAGTCAGAGCTGGAATGACCACATATGTTCAATTTGTCGTTATGGTGGGGAATTGATTTTATGTGACCAGTGCCCATCTTCATTCCATAAAGACTGCCTTAATTTGCAGGTTTGTTGCACCCCCCCCCCCTTTCTCTTTTTCTCGCCTTCTTTTCTGTAAAGATAGGAAGACACCCCCAAACCAGCCTTCCATCTTGGCGTCCACTAGCGGAGTGAGTGTCAATGAGGACAGTAACATGCCAAATCCACCGCTGTTTCCTCTATAACACTGGGATATTGGGGCCACCTGGATTAGACAACCCTGGTCATGAGGGTGGAAATCAATATTCTTCCCAACTTAACTGAATTGGTTTCGTACCTCTCTCTTTTGTCTTCTTTATCTGTTAAAACTGTGGTTTATATATTTTTTTTTTTCATTTGGGCTCATTATTCTTTCCAGAGCATTCCTGAAGGTGATTGGTTCTGTCCGTCATGCTGTTGCGGAATTTGCGGTGGAAGCCAGTTTGATGTGGATACAGAGCAGTTCACAGACAAAAGTGTTCTCTGCTGCCTTCAATGTGAGAGGCAATGTGAGTTCTGCTGACATTATTTCTCTATCCTGCTCATTTTTGATATCTCTGCCTTAAAAAGGATTATCCTCTAGTAGCTAACGAGTTTACCATACTTATGCAGTTCATGCTCACTGTATAAGAGATCGAGAGATGGTTAATTTGGATGCTCGTCCTGAAGGGACTTGGTTTTGCAGTAAAATGTGCGAAAAGGTATATCCTAAACATGTTGATACAAGTTTGCCCGTCTTTATGTCAAAGCTTAACATTTGGATCCATCTCACTGGAGCTGAGATGTAGGCTGAAACTCTATAAGTGAATTAGACCAATGACTCTTGGTTAGCAAGGTTAAAACTTGAGTATGCGAAGAAGCAATTACTAGTATAAATTCTTTAAATCTCTCAAATCCTACATTTGACATTTGAGAAGGTGTTAGTTCGTATTCAACGATATGCTTTACTCCAAAAGAAAAAACAAACAAACAAGATTTTCTCTGCAAGACAACTAAGTTTAATGGAAATACAATGAACAATGGCTTAAGTTCCAGTTAAGGCTATTTTACGTTAGATTGAAATTATTGTTGATTGAGTTTCCACCACTCCTGGTTGTCCCAAATTTCTACCCTTGTGAGAGCTAATTTCTGCACAATATTCAGTTGCCTTTTCCTGAATAATTAACATGAACGTTATAAATTTTAGTTCGCTAGTTGTATTAACTGTATGAAAAGATATGGGTTTCATTTCACTGACTTGGATCGAAGCATAAATGTTGATCAATTTTATGATACAGGAGAACATGAGGAATCTGATCTGGTCACATTTTCTACCTCTAAATCTAGGGTAACTGCTTTAATTTTGTGAAAATTTAGCATCTTTGAGTCATTGGCTGTGATTGTTTCTTTGATCATTCAGATACATTGGGGCCTGCAACAGCTTCTGGGCAAGTCCATCCTTGTTGGCCATAACAACTTAACTTGGACTTTAATCAAACCCATGGACTATGAAGCCAGTGATTGCGATGCAGTGACCATGGCAGAGAATTACAGCAAGCTTAATGTTGCTCTTGAAGTTATGCATGAATGTTTTGAGCCTGTGAAGGAACCTCAAACGGGGAGAGATCTTGTTGAAGATGTTGTTTTCTGCCGAGGGTAAGCTTCTCAATCTCCTGCATCTCTATTTGTTGTCCTCAATTTTAATAGTGACATGCAGCTCTATCACTCTATGCTGTTCTAAAACTTACTACTAGTAACTTCTGCCTTTTCCAGCTCTCACCTTCACAGACTGAACTTCAGAGGATTTTACACTGTGCTTCTGGAAAGAAATGATGAGCTCATTACAGTGGCTATTTTGAGGTACATATCTTTTCGATCAAGACTTAATTGTGCTTAGTTTACTCTCATAATTTGGTTACTTATTGGAGCTTCAAATCAATTTTCCTGTGTGAAGGGTGTACGGAAATAAGGTGGCAGAAATTCCACTTGTAGGTACCCGATTTCAGCATCGTAGACTTGGAATGTGTCGCATTCTGATGAATGAGCTTGAGAAGGTATGCATGCATTCCTACTTTAGAGTTTAGACATCTATTATTATTTTCTCTAAATGGTTATTTTAATTGTTGTTATCATTTGATTTTCAGAACCTCATGGAGTTAGGAGTGGATAGGCTAGTTCTTCCTGCTGCAGCAAGCGTGTTGAACACTTGGACAACCTCATTTGGGTTTTCAGCAGTGACACCGTTGGAGAGATCTGAATTTCTGGGATATACCTTCTTGGATTTCCAGGATACAGTTATGTGCCAAAAGCTCCTTACGAAGATTTCTTCAGAGATGCACTCATTTAGAGAGGCTCCTGGTACATTCTTTCTTTCCACTACAAACTATGTTAGTAAAGACTTCGTTGTGTCACATATTTATTTATGATAGAATTCTCTTTTTGTCTATCTGCAGCTGTTAATTGTGAGCCTCGTCCTAATATCGAAGGCAGCAATAACATTTTGGATGTTGAGGGGAACAGTGGCATCTCTGAAGTGTTCCAAGTAGAACAACGTGAAGGGAGTGAATGTGTGGATCAAGGAGCACAACCAAAGTATGTTTTTTTTTTTTTTTTTTGTCTCCTTCTTTATATGCAGACTATAGGTGGAACTTTAAAAGACCTCATACTCTTCAGTTTCCACTCAAGGCATTCAAGTCTTAAAAGCTTCCATTTTCTTCACCTTTTTTTCCCCCCCAAAATTGATTCTAGACTCTGATTATGCTCATAATATTTCTTTCCAGTGACATTGAAGACAAGAGTATCAGTGATGACAAAGTTCTAGACAGGCAAGACAGCCCTGTTCCGATGGTACTGTGGTTTCATTTCAAGATTGAAAAGTTTTACACTTTCTTCATACCTTCTGGGTGCGATGAAACTAAAAATGACATGCGTTTGTGTATGTAGGTCACTGAGTCAACCAACCAAGAAAGTGAATCTTGCAAAACAATTGAGTTAACGGATCAAAAGAAAGTCGAGCGAGACAAATTTGATGGGAATTTGAAGTTCTACACGAGAAAGAAGGCTGTGGAGCTGAGACCTTCCATTCCTCAAACTGACTACTCCAAAGTTGAAGTAAGTTGTCGATAGTTTTGGATGCTAATCACTGATTAAGCCTCATGTGAGTAAGTTTATCATCTCTATGCAGTGCCATAGGCGCAGCATTTTGTTAGAGCCAGTATATAATTTTGGGATTTTTGCGAGATTCCGATTTTTGTAAATTCGATCTCTCCCTCCCTCTGTAAGGATGGTATAAAGGTAGGTAGAGATTTAGGAATTTCGTTGTTGGGGAATTTGTTTTATTATTATTTTCCTAATTTCCTTTTTTTTTTTTTGGGCTTAGGTTATGTATAGTTTTATTTTCAGTTGTAATCCTGCCAGAGCCTGTTTGCTTTACTGCACTTGCTCTATAAGCTCTGGGCAGACAGTAATTCATGAAATCCAAGTGTTATTTATATAATCAGTGGTTAGCCCTGACAACTAATCAGATAAAATTTTGAAGGTAACAAATATGAACTGGATTTTGATTGCCTTTTCCATGACTTGTGCTACATTATTTCTTGATATGGTGTTAACTTTTGATCATGTCATTTGAGCTTCACTTGTATTCAACCCTCTTAGCTATCTTTGTGGTTAACACCATTGCCAAGCAAAGATATTGAGGGTCGTCCTGTGTGGCGTGTGAACTGGAGTGTCTTGGAATGAAGATGTTACCCTGCATAACCTTTATGTTTGAGGCTTTATTTATCAAAGTAACAAAGAAGCAGATGTCTGAAACAAACTTTCCTGTGTAGAATTGTAGACAGATGTGGAATCTTGCAATGTAGTAGTGTTTGAACAGGAAATATAAGAAGCAAACGAAAAGTAATGCTCAGTGTGCATGAACAGCAAGAAAAGAAAGGAATTCAACCTTTTTGGCTTGCTTTGATGGAAAAAAGGGGTCACAAGCTAATCATATGCTGTGCATGTGGGTGAAGGAAAGCAAAGAACCATCATTTTTGGCTACCAGGAGTCAGGAGAATTCCTTCTCGATCAGACGCTAAATGTATTCTATCACTCAACTTCGAAGGACAAATATCATATACTTATGACATGTTCTTTTGGACTTATTTTTCGTTCTGTTCAATTCAGTTCAGTTTCAAATTAAAACGCTAAATAATTATCAACTCCGACATGTATTGACAATAATTCATATATCATTAGAAAGATCTTGACATGTACTTTAGTTTAAGTCCAAAATTGGGAGATTCCAACAAGTTTAAGTGGGTCAAATGTCAATTGGAAAAAAGTCAATTCATTTCAGCTCATTTCTTTTCTGTTCGGTTCAGTCCAGCCGAAAAGAACATGCCTAAGTTGAACTATGCGCCAGGGTTGAGATTTACTTTCAGGCCTGTATTGTGCAGCTACTATTCCACAAAGCCATCATCGTGTTTTAATGTGCTTCCTTTTCCAAATCGTGCTTTTGTGAAAAGCTTGCATACCATACATGTATAAGATCGATGATAGTAACAAAAAGTTCATCCCAAAACCAAGACACGACCCCACTCACTTCAGCCTTTTGCTGCATTTTTCCTCTTGAACAGGAGAACAGAC
>ONZA01010000.1:23945-35806 GCA_900322205.1 Kewa caespitosa | reverse complement strand
GGAGACTTCGCCGCAGAATAGTGTTGTTATTATCGATATGAGCATGCCGTTGCAACCATTGAGACGGCCTATCACGGCTGATTCCGCTTTGATGAATCCCAACACGAGAATTCTTGCTCTTAAAGGTAACGCAACCTTCGGAAATTGTCCTTTTTTTTCCCTCCCTGTTGTAAAGTGAATTTCACCCGTCCTATTAGATGCATCACAATTCTGTGATAATTTTGTTTTGTTCTGAATATAATCAGATATAATTGTTGGAAAGTGTTCTGAAAATGTTGATAAGCTTGTATCTGTTGCAGTTGCCCATGGTAATAACAATAACGGCTTTTTTTTGGTTTTGTCCATCTTGCTTGATCTAAAGTGTCATGTTGTGAACTTATTCTGTTTAAATACTAAATATGAATTTAGTGCTTAATGTTGTTTCATACAGCATTTTTTTGCGTTCGATGTAAGATTGTTGGTCTCGTTTTAGTACCACTTATGGATAAGTTTGTTTTATTCTTTAAGCATATTTGTACATATAGTAGTTTGCTTTTCTGTCTCAAGTTTCACTTCCATCTTTCCAAAATCAAATTCCTGATCTGTGATGTTTGATATAAAGCTCAACTTCCGGGGACCACTCAGGATCACCTACAAATATTCAATATCGAAGCGAAAGCAAAGATAAAGTCCCATCAAATGCCTGAGATGGTATGTTGCGCATATCATCTTTCAATGGCCCTCTTGATTGTGCTAATGGTTGTCGTTATTTCATGGCCTGGGCATCTCAAGCCAGTCTAATGTGTTTTCTTTGTCTCCGTAGGTTGTCTTCTGGAAGTGGATCACCCCCAAGATGTTAGGCCTTGTCACACAGACGTCAGTGTACCACTGGTCGATTGAAGGCAAGGGTTTCATGCGTGCATAGAACTTATTGCTCCTTTTGGTGTTATGTCCTGATTACTCACTAATTTTACCTGTGTGCTGTATATAGGTGATTCTGAGCCTGTGAAAATGTTTGAGCGGACGGCAAATCTTGCAAATAACCAAGTAATCAATTACCGGTGTGATCCTTCAGAGAAATGGCTGGTTCTGATTGGAATTGCCCCTGGATCTCCTGAGGTAATGACTTACTTTTTGTCATTAAAATTTCTGATGGCATGGGTGACCATATATCAAATGTTGCTTAGGTCATGCTTGGAAAGAGAGGGTGGGAGGGAGGGTGGGTGGGAATGATTATAATTGAAAATGTGAGTGGAATGAGTTGAAATGTTGGGTAGTTTTGGAGACACTTAGTGGAGGAGAACCAGTATACTCTTACGAGGGTAATCATTACCCACCTTCCCCTAGGGTTGTAGTTCACCCTTCTATCCTTCTCCATGATTATCATTCAAGTCTTCCACTCCCTCCCTTAAACACTAGGCTCCATGTCCATTCCCCCCTTCTCCCTTTTGTAACAATCTATTACCCCCTTTATCATCTCCCTCCCTCCCCGGCATGCCCTTAAAGGAGATATTTTGTTGAGGATCGGCTGTAATTCTTCTGTCAATAAAATTTGATATGGGCTGTTACTTGACAAATATGAGTAGCGTTGTCGATTTTTAGGTATAAAATGTTTAATTTGTATTCACACTGCACAATGTTGCACTATTATGGATGCTGCCGTTTTGCTATTATCTTGGTTAAAGATGTAGGTGACCGTAATGTGTTTTGTCACTCTGATGCATAGAAAGTTGAAGCAAAATAGGATCTTATAGCCATTGTGCTGCTTGCTTTCTGTCAAAGAGAAAAAGTGTAGTACTGATCTGGAATTTCTGTTGAACCACTAAGCTATTTTTCTTACTTGAGTTGTTATGTTCCTGAACCTTGAGTCTTTAATTCTCATGAACAGCGTCTTTCTTTAAGTGTCATCTATGTTACTGTCCTATGTTCTTCACGAGAGAAGAACAACAGATTGCCTCTAGCGTTCTAACTCATGATGTCAACACAATGTGTGCTTTCTTCTTGTTGCAGAGGCCACAGCTGGTCAAGGGAAATATGCAACTATTTTCCGTGGAGCAACAGCGGAGTCAAGCTCTTGAAGCTCATGCGGCATCCTTTGCACAGTTCAAGGTGGTCATTCTTGTTTGATACATGTTTTTCCTTGGGAGGATGTATCGGTGGGAGATTGTTTTCTTGAATTAGTGATTCATCTGCTCTCTTGTGTGGTATAGGTTCCAGGGCATGAAAATCCTTCAACTCTTATATGCTTTGCCACCAAGTCTTCAAATGCTGGACAAGTTACTTCAAAGTTGCACGTCATTGAACTTGGTGCCCAGCCAGGTACTTGGGAAAAATTAATGGACCCTAGACTTTTTATGCTAATGTTTGTGAGTGCTTGATGCAAGGAGTTGTTCTCTTTCATTAATTAAGTGTTAACAAGTGCACTTTTTTGGTGGATGCTTATTTATTTACCAGATAGATACCGTTTAAAATTATAGTTGTAGCCTTAATGAGAACCAAGTTTACCCGAAGTACCAAGTCATGAAAATTTATTTGTATGTGAAGATTGATTTTGTTTTATGTCTGGTACTTGTGTCACTGTGTTGAATTTCACATTTCATAAAGTTCCTTGTTTGAGTCACTGAAGCTCCCTGTTGATGTTTGAATTTTTTTGCAGGAAAACCTGGATTTTCTAAGAAACAAGCGGACTTGTTCTTCCCTCCTGATTTTGCAGACGACTTTCCTGTCTCAATGCAGGTACCTAAGTGGTCTTCTAATGTACCTGGCTATGAGCTATGACCGACTGAATTTTTATTTAAGAAAGTATTAACACAGTGAATTTGTGAATAACAGGTCTCTCAGAAGTATGGTTTGATTTATGTGATCACCAAGCTTGGACTTCTGTTTGTGTATGATTTGGAGACTGCTAGTGCTGTTTACAGAAACAGAATAAGTCCAGATCCGATCTTCTTAACTGCAGAAGCATCATCACTTGGTGGGTTTTATGCCATCAACAGACGGGGCCAGGTGTTGCTTGCCACTGTTAATGAAGCAACTATTGTGCCTTTTGTTAGTGGGCAGGTTTGTTCTTCAAATTGTGAATGTTAACTGCATAGGGAGTTCAAACACCATGTGCTAGATCATTTACGTTTCGGTGCTTGCAGCTTAACAATCTGGAGCTTGCAGTCAATCTTGCCAAGCGAGGAAACCTTCCTGGTGCAGAAAATTTGGTAAGCAAACGTTCTGCATTATTAGTTAACTTGGTTCCTGATGGTTAAACTATGCACCAGAATTAAGTGTTTTTCTGAGACTTGTCTGTTTTATGATCTAATGTAGATGCTTTTTAGCAACTTTACTTTTGGCATTCAGTAGTGTGTACTTCTGATACAGGTTTGGTTATTCCTGTGTCATTACGGCCAATCTGGAATTAGAATCTACAATAGTGAACTGTTGGAACTTACTTGAACAGCCAATGGTATCAGGAAGGAACAGATGACTGCGATTTTATATTATTGCAATTATATACATTGTGGTTTGTGGTTGATATTGCTGGAAAAGATCTGAAGATGTGGTCCATCTGTTATTCAAGATCTAGCCATCATTTGTTTAGTATGTAGTTGGACACGGTCGCAGCTTATCTCAATCTTTGTATTGCCTTCTCCTTGACAACCTGCAACCCATTGTGTTCCAAAGTTCCATTGTTTGAATGAAAACTGAGAAACTTATACTTTAGGGAACGGCAATGTCTATATATTTTCTCAACGTCAAAGATCCATTATTTTGTCCTGGCTATCCCACAATTCCTCCACTGAAAAAGAAACAGAACACAAAGGAAAAAAGATGTTCAATACTTTCATCTATTTTGCGTAGGAAACTTAGCCAGAGGAACACTGGACTCCTTCATACCAGTTTGTTAGATGCTCGTCTGATTTTTTGCCATTGTTATTTTTTTCAGGTTGTTCAGAGGTTCCAAGAATTGTTTGCTCAGACAAAATATAAGGAGGCAGCTGAGCTAGCTGCCGAGTCTCCACAGGGTCTTTTGCGTACTCCTGACACTGTTGCGAAGTTTCAGGTATGAACATGAACTGTTTGCATTGTTGTTAGTAATCTTCTTTCCCCAAAATAACATGTTTTGATCAGATTTGTTTTTTTGGTTCTTTATTTTGGCAAATCTGATTTTTTTTGTATGATTTTAAAGTTACATGAGATTGAATTTACTTCTCAAACAAACCTATGCTGGATGTGCCTTTTCAAAATTTGTTTATAGCATGTATTTATTGTCTGAAACTACTATGCCCTGCAGAGTGTTCCTGTGCAAGCTGGACAAACACCACCTCTGTTGCAGTACTTCGGAACTTTGTTGACCAGAGGAAAGCTCAATGCCTATGAGTCATTGGAGCTGTCTAGACTGGTTGTAAATCAAAACAAGAAGAATCTTTTGGAGAACTGGTTGGCAGAGGACAAACTTGAATGTAGTGAGGAGCTCGGAGATCTAGTGAAGGTTTCTTTGAGATTTGTGCTATAACTTTATGCTTTAGGTGGTTGATGTTGATGCATTCTGTGATGCTGATTGATGTTCTGATCTTCTCTGGTCTGCAGACAGTCGATAACGACCTTGCTCTAAAAATATATATCAAAGCTAGAGCAACTCCCAAGGTTGTTGCTGCTTTTGCAGAGAGGAGGGAATTTGACAAGATCCTTATATACTCGAAGCAGGTACGATACACATACTTCTGTCAGTTATATCCCGATGATGATTTATTTACTGGGCTTCAAAATACGTAAGCCAGCCCTATCTTTCCAAGGCTTGATTTCGTCAACTGCTATGTCTCTAGAGTAAGTAGTTTATTGAGCTAGAACACATGAGAAGCCAGTGACAGTTTCGGCATATTATGTGGCCCCTATGAGAGAATAGTCCTACTTATTTAGCCACCAGCAGGTCATATCCCAATGATGATTTATTTACTGGGCTTCAAATTTAAGGATAACTGCCAGTAGATTGTAGCAGCATGTACCATTCTCATCTGGTTTTGCAGCAATTGTCTACCTGGTAGTCTTGTACAATTAGTTTTGCTTTAAAAGAGAGTAAATGTTCAACATGCTTTAAAAGTGAGGCAGTTTCTTGATGCTTAAATGTTAATTTGCCGTCTCACTATGGAGGTGAGGGTTGTGTGATGTGTGCTGATATGATGTTGTGCTATCCTATTTTGGAGCTCATTATTATTTGTGCAACTGCAGGTTGGATACACGCCTGATTATCTGTTCCTTCTTCAAACGATTTTGCGGTCCGACCCACAGGTAGCATGCCGTTTCTGGAATGTGTTATGAGATTTCAAATGAAAATAAGTTATGAACGTTTTATTCGCCAATTTGCAGGGAGCTGTTAATTTTGCGTTGATGATGTCTCAAATGGAGGGGGGATGTCCTGTTGATTACAACACTATCACAGATCTATTCCTTCAGGTGCTGTAGATGTATTGATTCTTGTAGCGTCAGGACTTAAATGTTTACCTTTGTAGCTTTGTTCCTATGAAAAGGATGTGCTCTTTGTCTAAGATTTCTTGATTGGTTTAGCTTTTAATGTCTGAGTTATTCCCGGAGTTTGAAGGATGACAAATTTCTCTCTCTTCTCAGAGGAATATGATTCGGGAGGCGACGGCGTTTTTGCTGGATGTTCTGAAGCCCAATTTACCTGAACATGGTTACCTCCAGACAAAAGTGAGAGTTTAACTTCTCTGCTAATTTTGTGTTAATAGTTTGTCTCTCAGTCTAATTTGTTGCCTGCTAACCACCATCTCTCAATAATCCTCTACAGGTGTTGGAAATAAATCTTGTAACCTTTCCTAACGTAGCTGATGCCATCTTAGCCAATGGCATGTTCAGCCATTACGATCGGCCTCGAATTGCACAATTATGTGAGAAAGGTGGCCTCTATTTACAGGCTTTGAAGGTGACATTTATGCTCCTTACTTTGATGTTTCTTGTTATGTTATTGCTGTCACTTGAACTAAGTGCCTTCTTTTACTTGCAGCATTATACCGAGTTGCCTGATATAAAGCGAGTCATTGTTAATACACATGCCATTGAGCCACAGGTGTGATAATCTTGTACTCATGTGACTTAATTCGCTATATGCAAGCGGTGTTCTTTTCTGAGTATTTGCTATCTATACAGGCACTCGTGGAGTTCTTTGGAACTTTGTCTTCGGAGTGGGCTCTGGAGTGCATGAAAGATCTTTTACTGGTCAATCTCAGAGGCAATCTGCAGATAATTGTGCAGGTAAGCATTCTTCTATCTTCTCCACCTCTTTGCTCGCGCCACCCCCGATTTCTAATGCACAATGCATACTTGTGTTCCTGAGCAGGTTGCTAAAGAATATTGTGAGCAGTTGGGAGTTGATGCCTGTATGAAGCTCTTTGAGCAGTTCAAGTCTTATGAAGGGTTGTATTTCTTCTTGGGCTCTTATCTGAGCTCCAGGTAATTGTCTTCACCTTTGTTTCTAATGACATCCATATTTCAGTTAAAGATAAATAGTTTGTTTCTGATGTTCTACTATTGTGGACAGTGAGGATCCAGAAATACATTTCAAGTACATTGAAGCTGCTGCTAAAACTGGACAAATTAAGGAAGTGGAACGTGTAACTAGAGAATCAAACTTCTATGATCCTGAGAAGACAAAGAATTTCTTGATGGATGCCAAGCTTCCAGATGCAAGGCCTCTGATAAATGTCTGTGACCGTTTTGGTTTTGTGCCAGATCTGACCCACTACCTTTACAGGAATAATATGCTTCGTTATATTGAAGGTTATGTACAGAAGGTAATCTGTGAAATTTCAAACATTTTATTTACATCTTTAGTGACTGTAAAGGCAGCCTGAGTAATACTGGTTTTGATTCGGTAGGTCAACCCCGGTAATGCTCCTCTTGTGGTTGGGCAACTGCTGGACGATGAATGCCCCGAAGATTTTATCAAAGGGCTTATTCTTTCTGTACGATCACTTCTTCCTGTGGAGCCTCTCGTGAAAGAGTGTGAGAAGAGGTTGGGCTGTGTTCTTTTTTGTGCTCATCTATTACTTCTGTTAAGATTTTACAGTCTTTTGTTTCCTAATGTTATTTTTTGTGCAGGAATCGACTGCGCCTGCTCACTCAGTTCTTGGAACACCTTGTTAGTGAGGGAAGCACAGATGTTCATGTCCACAATGCTCTGGGTATGATCATAATTGACAGCAACAACAACCCTGAGCATTTTCTCACAACAAATCCGTACTATGACTCCCGTGTTGTGGGTAAATATTGTGAGAAAAGGGATCCTACTCTTGCTGTTGTTGCTTATCGACGAGGACAGTGTGACGATGAGCTTATTAATGTTACGAACAAAAATTCTCTCTTCAAACTGCAAGCCAGGTAGGTCCTAAATTAACCTTGTCGGAATGACCATATCCCTCTTACTTTCTGGATGCCACCTTCAAACTTGCTCCCTAATCAATGTTTTTGTCAGGTATGTGGTGGAAAGAATGGATGGCGAGCTCTGGGAGAAGGTTCTCGATCCAGAAAATGAATACCGAAGGCAGTTGATTGATCAAGTTGTCTCAACTGCTTTGCCAGAGAGCAAGAGCCCGGAGCAGGTTTCTGCAGCTGTTAAAGCCTTTATGACTGCTGATCTTCCTCATGAGCTGATTGAGCTTCTTGAAAAGATTGTTCTTCAAAACTCTGCTTTCAGTGGGAACTTCAATTTACAAAATCTTCTTATACTGACTGCGATCAAGGCAGATCCTTCAAGGGTTATGGATTACATTAATAGGTTAGACAACTTTGATGGACCGGCAGTTGGAGAAGTGGCTGTGGAAGCACAATTGTTTGAAGAAGCATTTGCCATCTTTAAGAAGTTCAACCTAAATGTCCAGGCTGTTAATGTGCTGTTGGACAATATCCGTAGCATTGATCGGGCAGTGGAGTTTGCATTCAGAGTTGAGGAGGATGCTGTATGGAGTCAGGTGGCGAAGGCTCAGCTCAGAGAAGGGCTAGTCAGTGACGCTATTGAGTCATTTATCCGGGCTGAGGATGCAACTCATTTCTTGGAAGTGATTAAAGCTTCTGAGGACGCAGATGTTTATCATGACTTAGTGAAGTATCTTCTGATGGTTAGGGAAAAGGTCAAGGAGCCAAAGGTCGACAGTGAGCTCATATATGCATTTGCGAAGATTGATAGGCTCAGTGAAATCGAAGAGTTTATTCTTATGCCTAATGTTGCCAACCTTCAAAATGTTGGTGATCGCTTATATGATGAAGCCTTGTATGAAGCTGCGAAGATCATATATGCATTCATCTCCAACTGGGCTAAGCTAGCTGTTACACTTGTTAAGCTGAAGCAGTTCCAAGGCGCTGTTGATGCAGCTCGCAAGGCTAACAGCTCAAAGACATGGAAGGAAGTTTGCTTTGCTTGTGTGGACGCTGAGGAGTTCCGGCTCGCTCAAATATGTGGTCTCAATGTCATTGTACAGGTGTGGCACTTGTTTTTCTCACTGCTTGCCATTTAAAGTAGTATATGCTTGTGGGTACTGCGGTAGAGTTTTTCATTTGACTTGTATCTTTACTGTTTTTTTGGGGTTGTGATGTTGTAGGTGGATGACTTGGAGGAAGTCAGTGAATATTATCAGAACAGGGGATGCTTTAATGAGCTCATCTCTCTCATGGAAAGTGGTTTGGGATTGGAGCGTGCACACATGGGTATCTTCACCGAGTTGGGAGTTCTATATGCCAGATATCGTCACGAGAAACTGATGGAGCATATTAAATTGTTCTCAACACGGCTTAACATACCTAAGCTGATTAGGGCATGTGATGAGCAACAGCATTGGAAGGAGCTTACATATTTGTATATTCAATACGATGAGTTTGACAATGCCGCCACCACTGTGATGAACCATTCTCCGGAAGCATGGGATCACATGCAGTTTAAGGACATCGTTGTTAAAGTCGCAAATGTGGAACTTTACTATAAAGCAGTGCATTTCTACTTGCAAGAGCATCCAGATCTTATCAATGATGTTCTAAATGTTCTGGCACTTCGTGTGGACCATACACGTGTTGTTGACATAATGAGAAAGGTGCCTGCTCCTCTCTCTCTCTCTCTCTCTCTCTTTTGTATGTCTCTTCATTCGCTTGCTTTGTTTTTCTTATCTGATCAGTCATTTCTTTCATTAGGCTGGTCAACTTCCTCTTGTGAAGCCATACATGGTGGCTGTCCAAAGCAATAATGTCTCTGCTGTGAATGAAGCACTTAATGAGATTTATCTCGAGGAGGAGGACTATGACAGGCTCCGCGAGTCGATTGATTTGCATGATAACTTTGACCAGATAGGACTTGCTCAGAAGGTATCCTCTTTTTATTTTATATTATTTATTTTATTTTATTATTATTTTTTTAAAACAAATCCTTTTTGCTCCGTTGAGCTTATTTAGTCTGCATACCTTTTACAACTCTTGTATTGTGTGAANNNNTTGAGAAACATGAATTGCTTGAAATGAGGCGCATTGCAGCTTATATCTACAAGAAGGCTGGCAGATGGAAGCAGTCCATTGCATTGTCAAAGAAAGACAATCTTTACAAAGATGCTATGCAAACTGCTTCTCAATCTGGGGACCGTGAACTTGCTGAAGAGTTGCTTGCGTACTTCATTGAACAGGTATCCCCTTTGGGAAACAAAACTTCAAGGACTTCTATGTTTGTGAAGTGTATCTCTGTTTCGCCAAACTTTGGCTCTGGTTGCTGTTAGTGTTACTATTGTCTTGATCTTATTATACTGGTTTGGGTTTGGTTTTCTTTCTTCTCTTTTCCTTTTCCTTTTTGGCGGAGGAAAGGAAATTTATGACCTTGTCAAACATGCTTATGGTGTCTAATGCCTATGCAGGGAAAGAAGGAGTGTTTTGCATCATGCCTCTTTGTTTGTTACGATCTAATTAGAGCTGATGTAGCTCTGGAGCTTGCGTGGTTGAACAATATGATTGATTTTGCCTTCCCATACCTATTACAGGTCAACGAAGTTCCTAGCCTTTGAATGTCTTATATTTTGTTGTTAGTTCCATTTCTCTGACTCCTTTAATCTTGTTTCTCATCGACAGTTCATCCGGGAGTACACGGGCAAGGTAGATGAGCTGATCAAAGCCAAAATTGAAGCTCAAAGTGAGGTTAAGGCAAAAGAAGCAGAGGAGAAAGACAAGGTCGCACAACAGGTATGTGTTCCATAAAATGGCTTTAATCCTTTTCTTTCTTCATTCTTTGTGTAAAATAGTATCATTTACTCTCCCTCTCATCACCTGCAGAACATGTATGCACAATTGCTCCCTCTTGCTTTACCTGCGCCCCCAATGCCGGGAATGGGAGGAGGTCCAATGGGCGGTGGTTACGCTCCTCCACCACCTATGGGAATGGGAATGCCTCCGATGCCTGCTTATGGCATGCCACCTATGGGCTCATACTGAAACATCGTTTTGGCTAGTTAAATGAGATGGTGATATGATAGGTGCTAGTGCTAGAAAGTTTTGTAGCCTAGCTGTTTGTGCATGCGGCGACATGATCTTTTTAGTAGCCGGGTTTGTTGAGAAGAGACGCAGGTTTGGTGGGTTTCGGTGTCCAGATGGTTGTGGATTGTGTACTCGCTCTGGTTAGTTGTAGAAATGTGGATATGCACCGTTTAATTATTCTTTTATTAGGTGAGGCTATATTTGTCAGGGTTTGGTTTGTAGATTACCTCGTATGTTTGTATGGTTCAAGCTTTGTTGAAAAACTTGGGCAGATCCTTGTGGATTTTGAAGTGGGTGTGGCAGATTCGCCACTGTGTATAGTTTATATAGGTATTTCTTCATGGAACTATTTCATCTTGTCAAGTCTTCGACGGTTTTGATATGTATGCTGAATTTTCTTAGACAAGTACTACTTGCTCCTTATTTTCTCTCCTTGTGTTTCCAATTCTTGTATTATTAATATAAAGCACAGTTATCATCACAGTTTCTGCAGTTTAAATCTTAACTCTGCATAACTAGCCCGAATCGATGTGTTGGCCCCGAGAGACCGTAACTTGCTGTTGAAACTGCAAGTTTAGATGTGATGTGGGGTTTAGGATTAAGCTCTGGGTTGAGGAGTTGATAACTATGTCAGAGCCGCTAATCCATGAATATGGGACTAGTGATTGATAACGGGAGTCTTGCATTAGTTGCATATATCGCATAACCTGGTATAGCCGACTTTTCAAAGTTGGCTAATTAGGAAGGTTGAGATTAAATTATGGATCTTTAACGTGTTACTATAAAAAAAAAGAAAAAAAAAAAAAAAGTTGGAAGAAAATCAATAATGAGTTCATTGAGGTGTTTATGATGCAAGGTAATATTACGCATAGACTTATATAGATAAGAAAATGTCTTGTAGCGATTGGGGTTAAATTTACACCACTGAACAAGACACCTCATAAATGCCCGAACTCGAAGACTTGGGGGTCCCAAGTACAAGTCCACATTAAAGGATAAAAACGCCAAAAATTGGTTGTAAAGGTGTTTTCAGAGGAAGTACCTTTTACGGTCTGTTTTTATCGTTTTCCTTCAAAGTCAAACACGTGCCCGAGACCGCCATATACGACATTTCCAACCCAATCATGGACCGTAACGGACTCCAATGGTCTACTCGGACCCATACTTATTAATGATGCCATTTTCATCAATTTTCATTTTCGAAACCCCGAAATTGATTTTTCATGACTGTACCTATGGTTTCGGCCATTTTCAAGGCGTCCTGGGCCCGAAGGAGATTTTTACCCCAAACGCTATGGGACGTTCTTTATAAGCCATACCCGCGGCGGTAATCCCCCCCCCCCCCAACCCCAACACTTTTTATGACTCATTTTTGGCGC
>ONZA01009995.1:2841-21895 GCA_900322205.1 Kewa caespitosa | reverse complement strand
AAGTAATTGTCAGGCTATTGTTCTCTTGTTTCCTCAAAGTCATAGAGTAAGACAGCGATTTATCAAAAAGAGAAATTCGGTTCGGGTTTCGGTTTTCCGGATATTTTGCACACCCCTAATCCCAAACTATATAACCCGATCCACAACCCACCAAATGACCCGAATGAGCCCTAACACGGGCTTGGGCCCTTTGAGAAAGCACAAAATCCGACGGTTCTGATTGATTCATCTGTAAACGATCACCATCATCATCACCGTCTATTCCACACAGGATCGAATCCAGGAAAGCAACCTCAATCCATTTTCGTTTTTTCCTTTTTTCTTCATTCCTAAATTTTCTCTCTCTAAAAAACCCTTTTCCATTTCCTTAGCTCGATTTCCAGAACGTTTGGATTTGTTCTTATCGAGGTATATTTTTCCCCCTTTTTTTCTGGGTTCCTTTTGCAATCCGTAAATTCCACTATTTTTGATTTCTTTCTTGTTGATTTCCCTTCATTTTCGCGAGAATTTAGGTGGGTATATCTTAGTTTCACCTAATTTTTCCCCAATTAATTTTTCGGTAATCTAGGGTTTCGTCTAGTTTCTGGGTTCGTTTGGGCTCGTTGATTGTTTTGTTAGCTTACAGTTTCTGGGGTTCCCTTGATTTTTCCATTCAAGATTGAAAGATTAGGGTTTCTTTGATTTATCTGAAACCCGTTTTTGTATCACAAAAATTTTTGGTTCTAGGGTTTTTAGGCGTTTTCTTTAAAGGGATATACGATTCTTTTATGGCATTTGAATGCCAAGAAGTTACTGAGGTTAATTTGTCAAAGAACTCATTGGATTCATTTGCTCATAACCCGAAAAAAGATCGATTGGGTACTAACCAATTTGCGAAAGGAGCTACATTTCGTGAAAATAGGAAGTCTGGTTCAAGAAAGAAGGTTGAGGGGTCTGAATCATTGGTGCCCAGATCAGATATTGGTTCTGATAAGGTTACTGGAGTGTTGATCGGTCCAAAATTGGTTTCGACTGATGAGGGTTTCCCGGATTGTCGCCGGTCGATCACTGACCTGCCTCCGGTGTTGGTTTCCGAGATTCTGAATTGCTTGGACCCGAAAGAGCTTGGTATTGTTTCGTGTGTTTCGACTAGTTTTTATAAGATTGCTTCTGATCACTCTGTGTGGAAGGAATTCTATTGTGAGAGGTGGGGTCTTCCGATCGTCAAGGACCTTAAGGTTCCGAATTCGGGTTTAGGTGATGAGAAGACATGGAAGGAGTTGTTTGTTGAGAGGGAGTTTAGGAGCAGTACCTTCCTAGGGCAGTATAGGCCTGACATCCTTAGTGGCCATACTGAAGCAGTGCGCACTGTTTTCCTTTTGGCCTCAGCGAAGCTCATATTCACTGCTGGGTATGATTCTGTTGTTCGGATTTGGGACCTTGAGGAAGGGTTGTCTGTTGCTCAATCTAGGCCTCTTGGTTGCACTATTCGAGCTGTTGCTGCTGATACGAAACTGCTGGTTGCTGGTGGAACTAATGGGTTCATCCAGTGTTGGACAGCGGTGGATGGAGTCCCACACTTGTTCGACCTCAAGGGCACCCGATCTGAAAACACAGAGTTTAGGCTTTGGGAACATGAAGGACCCATATCTTGCCTTGCATTGGATCTCACTAGGATCTATAGTGGGTCATGGGACATGACTGTGAGAATCTGGGACCGTGCCTTGTTGAAGTGTGTTACGGTCTTGAGGCATAGCGATTGGGTGTACAGTCTAGCACCGCATAACTCCACAGTTGCCACATCAGCCGGTTCAGATGTCTACCTTTGGGATAGCACCGATGGGACCCTGGCTGGTTTTCTTCCTCATGCTCACGAGGGAAAGGCTTATGCTTTAGCGAGGAGCCATACAGGAGACTTCCTCTTTAGTGGTGGAGAAGATGGTTCAATTCATATGTTTGAGATTGCAGATTTTGATGAAGGCTGTTTCTGGAAGGTGGCAACATGGGCCCCACATTCGGGTCCAGTTCATTGCCTCGCATTCGAGTTTCCTTGGCTTGTTTCAGCTTCTGATGATGGGAGGCTGGCTTTGGTAGATGTGAGGAAGCTTCTGAAATTTACCCACCGCTCTTTGATGAAGAACAACAAAAGGGTGGCTCACAAAGCAACCATTGAACCTCCTCAGAGGATGCTGCATGGTTCTGGAAAGAGTTTGTTCTCCGTCGATATTGGTGCAGACCGCATTGTTTGTGGGGGTGAGGAGAAGGCTGTGAAGGTGTGGGATTTCTCTCAGGCTTTGGAGAAAGAATTGAGGGCTCGTAAACTGAGGGCGGTGAGGCTGGAGAACAGGATGAGGCAGAGGAGGCTTCAGCTGGAGATGAGTTCAAAGAGCAGTAAAGCTGACAAGTGTTCAGCTGCTGCAAAGAAGAATCCCGTCAATGGAGATCGGAATGGTGTCTGGCATAACAAACGAGGAGTTACCGGAAAGGTGAAGGCATAGCCCTAAGCAGCCAAGCATTTGCTTCTTAGGTGTATCTCAACTAGTACTCTGTTTACATTGCAGTAAAAAGAAAAAACAGAAAAAAGGTACAAAATTCATAGGGTAGTTTAGGTGTTGTGTGAAGCTTGATTCTCTACCATTACGTTAGTGTTTGTAGTGCATATATGCTTAAGAGTTCTGAATTTTCTGGAGTTCTCTTTGCGGTCCATTGTCCTGACAATTTTTACTATTACTCAAGCGAGAATCATCAACTGATGATATCCGAGAATCTTGTGTAATATTTTTGGTTTTGGGTGGTTGCCTTCGTTTGCACCAGGCAGAAAATACATGTTTCTGATGCCTACTATACAAAGAAGTGTGTAAGATGGGTGTGTAGTAAGAGAGCAGGCGCGCGCGCATTTGATTTCTCCCGCCTTTTGTCACTGAAGACCTCCTCGTGTTGCTATGGAAACTTCTCTTTCCTTTCAATCTGATCGCTACTGATACCACAATTGATTTGGAAGAAAGGTTGATGTGGAAACAATTGGGTCATGATTCATGAACAGACTGCTATTAGTAGAATTCAAGATGTACTTGTTTAGATGTTCGACTACTGTACTTCTATGATAAACAAGTTAAGAATGATATCTTAATGAACGTATATGCTTCAAGCTTAAAGCTGTAACGCAACCAAGCAAATGGATAAATGTGAAAGAAGTATCACTGTTATTTACCAAAGCAAGCGCCTGTTTTTGTTCATCATATAACATAATCCGCTAATTGGAACCATTAGCTTCCATCTTTATATCATGGGGAAGTATAATCAGAATTCAGAGCAGGAGGTCTATTGTTTTCCTTGATGTTGATCACCAAGACTTCCAAGAGGTTTAATTCAGAAATCAGTCATGTCAATTATTCGAATAACTTTTGTATTATGGAGCATTTGCACCCTTTTACTAAAGCGAAATTCACAAGGAGCCTAGAGATCGCTCATTATCGTACTTGACCATACTTTAATGTGAGAAAAATTGAGATGATACTCGAACTGGGTCGAGCCAAACCGAGTTGTAAGAACAAACAACTCGATAACTTGCTGAGCCTCGAACCAGATGGAACCCTTGAGATACCCTTTCTAAACTGCGCCACGAACCGCTTAGGTTATGACCGACTCATATCGATTATACTTACTTCATAACCCCACACAAGAATTTATACGAAATATTTGGTTAAAATCTAGCACAAGTACACAACCTATCAATATTGGACCTATTAAGAATCTCACTCATTACTCTAGAGTTAGTTTGCTAGCAGCTTATAGTTAGTTACATGAATAGCTATAACACAAAACGAAAGATAGATACACAGATAGAAAGGAAGCATGAATTAATAAACTAAGGTGATCATAAGCAGTTAGCAGGTTGTTACCCCAATCTTGCAAAAACGCAAGAAAACCAGTTCTCACCTTCCCGCCTTTATTCAACTGTATTCAACCAACTCTTCCCTGTTTCTCCTTTTTATTGCAAGAACAGAAAACAGAGAAAAGATGAACAAAGAAATCGTATCGGTAACTCTAATGGCGACGCTCGCATCAGCCGTTATGGCTCTCATCATCCTCCTTGCTGGTGGGCCCTTCTCTACTTCCACCAGTTCTGATGTTTCCGGTGAAACGACTCCGTTCTCGAGTGATTTGCTGAGCTCCCTTGCTACTAGTAACGAAACAAAACATTACAACAGTAGCTCTTCTCCTACTGCTTCTTCTTCTTCTTCGAGTTCGAGTTCGAGTTCAAGTTCAAGTTCGAGTTCCGGTTCGAGTTCGAGCTCGTGGTCTCCTCCTTCATCGATTTCGATGCCTTCGGGTTCAAAGTCGAGAGCCATTTTCATGATAGGGGATTCGTCGGTTGACTGTGGGGAGAACACACTGTTTTACCCTCTCTTGAGACAGAATCTTTCACTGTACCCATGTACTAATGGCTCTGATTCAACTCTTGTTCCTCACTTTCTGGGTATGTTCTTTCTTTATCCTTTTCTTGGTTTCTATTCGATTCGATGTAGTCGAGTTTCTTGATGGTTATTCGCATGGTCTCGATTTTGGTTCGTTTTCCTCAAGTTGTTCAAATGAGCTCATGGGTTAGTACTAAAAAAGTGAAGGGATTGATCATCATGATAATTTCGTTTATCATCTGTTCTTTTAGAAGAACATTCATTTTTTCATAGGGTAACTGTCTGAATGTAATCTGGGTACTCGAAATCTTGGTCTTTGCGAAAAGTTGGCTTTGACTAGATCATGAAGGTTGATGGATTGCTGTTTTTGTTAGTAATAGATTGTTCTGTTGGTACATCTTTTTCTAAACTATAATTTTGGTATTACAAACAATGAACTATACATAAATTTTGTTCAAATTCATATTTTCGATGACATATTTTCTTCCTTGTGCTTGTTTCCAATCTTTCCTTTGGCCCTGACCCTGATATTTCGAGAACTTGATAGTAATATGCTGTGATTACCCTATGTTCTACAAATTTCTTGAAACCAAGTCATTGGTGTTGCTGACATCCCGTATGATATTCTGATTCCTACGACATGCGAATTCGTAGTCTTGATAGATTTGAAATCGAAAAACAGGAAGCCTGAGACTCAGATTCCTAGTCGTACTCGATCCTTACCAAGCAACATTGTTGTCGTGATTTTGTAGTTATGCGTCATGATGCTGGCCATGTGCATTTTCTCTGCGATTTGTTATTAACCTTGGCTCGTAACAAAGTAACAACAAATGACTACTCTATGATTGACTTACTGTTTCTTCTAGATGACAAATTAGCACGGTTTATTTCACACATACATTGATATCTACTATACCCTAATGTTTCTGCAGCCGAGAAGATGGGCTTGCCAGAAATCCCGACATTCTACGAACAGAATGGCACTATTGAAGGCATACTGAATGGGCTCAACTATGGATCCGCCCAAGCGACGATCCTCACAAGCTCAAATGCTCCAAGCTTCCAGTCTCTAAACCAGCAGCTAAGGCAAGCATTTGAGACAATCCAACTCCTACAGCTGCAATTAGGCCCAACTCAATCAGAACAGTTCGTCAACTCCTCAATCTTCTACCTCTCCCTAGGCAAAGATGACTACATCAACTTTTTCTTCCCAAACTCCTCCTCGTCTTCCTCCTCAGACTTTCCTGGTGACAGCGAAGCCTTCTCTCGGTTGTTGGTAGACGAGATGACACGTGCCCTAAGGGACCTCTACGATGCAGGGGCGAGAAAGGTGGTTGTTATGGGGATTCATCCACTAGGTTGTGCACCAAGGGCAGTGGTAAATTGGTACTTTACCAGGGGCAGAAATGGAAGAGCAAGGGGAAGAGGGTGTGTTGCTGAGATCAATCAGCTCATAATGCAGCACAATCACCACTTGAATGAGAGGATTTTGGACCTCAACTTGGAGTTCAATGATGCCAACTTTGTCTTCTGTGATGCCTACCGAGGCATTATGCAGATCATATCCAATCCCCGCAAATATGGTAATCCTTTGAATCTTCATTTTATCATATAACCCTTTCCCTACGGTTCAATTCCCGTTTCCCCTATACCAGGGCATCTGTAAGGGCCAAATATTTTTTCCAAGCGGCTAAATGGTAAATCGCAAGGAAGCAAGTTGAGTTGTAAAGTTATACCTACTGAAAGTGGTTTCTGACAGAAAACTAAGTAGGAAGTCTATACAAGTGCTGTCGTAACGTTCTCATTCTGTGTCTTTTTTGATAGGAATTGAGGATGTGAGGGGAGCATGCTGTGGAGGAGGGTGGCATGGAGCAGCTATTGGGTGCCAAACATTGGAGATGGCATGCAACCAAACTTCAGCTCATGTTTGGTGGGACTTCTACAATCCTTCTGAGGCCGTCAACTCTCTGCTGGCAAACTCCGCCTGGTCCAGCGAACCTTTAACCGACATCTGCCGTCCCCTGACCATCCGAGGCCTGGTTGATGCGTCACGATAACGGACTGTTCATCGATTCAACCAAATTCTCACCAGACATTATATTTTCACACTTTCATAGGTTACCAACTTAGGATCTGTATTGGACACATCAACCTCTGTTGTGATTCTGTGACCAACTTTTCAACTTCTTTTCATTACCTTGCGTAAAATGTAGCAGCAAAAATATTATTAGGGCGTATCTTGTTAAAGTTCAGGGCAAATTTCCCTTATTTCAATGATCAGGTATGAGAATATGCTTCTTGAGCAGATTAACTCTATGGAAAGCATCAATAATTTCAAATAGAGGGTTAGATGGTCTTGAATATTTAATCTATGATGTAAGACCTATGTCAGAGCTTTATGCATAATTACTAATAATTCACCACTATCAATCTACAGATATTTTATTAATCTTGCTCCAACAAAAGGTGATTCAACTAGTAAAAGCCAAAAGAGCATCAAAGATATAAACTGCTACACACTCCAACGTCCACAAAGCCAATAAGCTCCTAATACTATATATGAATATATCCTCCCATGTGCTTATCCTCTCAGATAGTCATGCCATCTTGACTCAGATTTTATTGGGAGGTAACATATTAAAATTTTCTGAACTGCATTAACATTATTAAATCAAACAGCAAAATAGAAGTTGTTTTTAACATACGAGAGGCGTAAAGTCGATGCAAATGAGATTCGAACCAAGTTTCCGATATTAATGGTAAAAGATTTTTTACCAGGCGAGCTAGCTAACATCCGCACCATCGAAACAAAAGTTGAAAGAGAACATTTGCCTTTAATCACTCTCTAATCTCACTGTTTAAGTGTTAACCCCCAAAAGTACCTCCCACTAAACACCACATCAATGGCATCCTTTTCCTTACACTATGTCCCCTCCACCACCTCCTCATTTTCCATCTCCAATAAACCACTACCTCCCAAGCACTTCAAGCCCATCATTATCACATGCCACAAAGCCAACCACCAACTCTCGGGTCGCAAGCTCCAGGCCGCCGTAATAGGAGGCGGCCCATCAGGCTCCTCCGCTGCGGAATCCCTTTCCGCAGGCGGAGTCGAGACCTTCCTCTTCGAACGCTCCCCTCCTACCGCTGCCAAGCCATGCGGCGGCGCGATCCCCCTCTGCATGCTAGACGAGTTCTCCATCCCGCCCCACGTTGTCGACCGTCACGTGACCCGCATGCGCGTTGTGTCCCCCTCCAACCTCATTGTTGACTTTGGCAAGACTCTGAAACCTGGCGAGTTCATCGCCATGACTCGAAGGGAGGTCCTGGACTCGTTTCTAAGGGACAGGGCACGTGACTGTGGGGCCCAGGTAGTCACAGGTCTCGTGACCAGGATTGATCTGCCCGATCACGAGACGAGCGGTGGGCCCTACGTGGTGAACTATATCGTTGAAGGGGTGAAGAAGGAGCTTGCTGTTGATGTTGTTGTTGGTGCTGATGGGGTACACAGTAAGGTTGCTAAGGCTATTAAGGCTGGTAACTATGAGTATGCCATTGCCTTTCAGGTATGGGTTTTTGGTAGTTGTGAATTCAAATGACTGTTGGTTTTGGATCTATTGTGAAAAGCTAAAAAGTGATTGTTATTGACTTATTGTTGTAATCAAATATACACAAGTACTAGTTGTCTAGTTCAGTAGAGATCAAAGCTAGATCAAAGCTAGAGGGGTTCTATCTTACAAGTGTTATGAACACTTCATTTGATTATATGAACTGCTGTAGAGTGACATTTTTACAACTTTCATGAACCGAGCCCAATGCCCCAATCCAATATGAACCTCAAAAGATTCAGTCTAAATTGCCTGATTCGTTTGTCCACGCTTGTATAGCAACTTACACCTCTAGTATTTCCAGGAGAGAATCAAGCTGCCAGAGGACAAGATGGCGTACTACGAGGACCTTGCCGAGATGTACGTGGGTGACGATGTGTCACCCGATTTCTACGGGTGGGTGTTCCCAAAGTGCGACCATGTGGCAGTGGGTACTGGGACAGTCCGGTGCAAGTCGGACATAAAGAGGTACCAGGAGGGAATCCGGGCTCGTGTAGAGCCCAGGATTAGGGGCGGGCAGGTCTTCAAGGTGGAGGCACACCCGATCCCCGAGCATCCTAGACCTGTCCGCGTTCGTGGCCGTGTTGCTCTGGTGGGTGATGCAGCCGGGTACGTGACCAAGTGCTCTGGGGAGGGGATCTATTTCGCAGCCAAGTCGGGCCGGATGTGCGGGCAGGCAATAGTGGCAGCATCCGAAGGCGGGGAGCGGATGATCGATGAGGAGGATTTGAGGAGGGAGTACTTGAAGAAGTGGGATAGGGAGTACTTTGGGACGTTCAAGGTGTTGGATGTGTTGCAAAGTGTGTTCTATAGGAGCAATGCAAGTAGGGAAGCATTGGTGGAGATGTGTGGGGATGAGTATGTGCAAAGGATGACATTTGACAGTTATTTGTATAAGCGGTTGGCAAAGGGGAACCCTTGGGAGGACGCTAAGATGGTGATGAATACTATTGGGAGTTTAATTAGGTGCAATCTTGTTGCCAAAGGAGTGGATTTCTCCAAGGTGTAATTGTCAATTTTGTTTGAATGGATTGGACATCTTCTCTTACAATTGTGCTCTTATTGCAAAGACACTAACTAGTTTAATTGAAGGTTTAAGGTCTCGATGAGGTTTTGATCTACTAATCAAACGTTAAATTCAAATAGCACTCTCAAGTTGACCTGTTTGCACTCCATTCTGTATGCATGTCTTTGCAAATGCTTCCTCTCATACGAGAAGTCTCAAACCATACATAACCATTGACCATCGAAAAGTAATCAGAGACGCAGAAGTAAATCTTGCACGAAAGTGAAAAGGTTTCCTATAATTTAACATCAATGGCTACTGTACAGAGGAATTCAATCAAGTTGAACACCAATTACAAAGTAAGGAAAAGTAAGTTCAAATCTATCTGGGTACACGAGTAACTATATAGCGACCCTTTTCAAGATCATAAATCGTCTTTAACTGTGGTTTTCGCAGTTTCATGACAAAGAATGAAGCAAGGAGAACAAAAACTAGAAGAACTGCAAAGAATAAGAAATAGGTGATAGTTTCACTCCCAATGATTTCAAGCTCTTGATCATGCACTTCAATTTCAGGGGGCTCCGTTATCGTTTGAGAAAGGAAGGCTCCTAATCTCCAATCAATTGGGGTGCTCCCAGCTGCAAACTCCACTCTGCACACAAGACAAGCAGATCTTGTTAGGGTGGGGGGGGGGAATAAAAAAGCTAAACAAGAAAAGACGTGATCCTTTTAGCGTGGTAAAACCAGAAAGTGGAAAACCACCCAAGTACCCAACTATTACTATAATTCTTCTCGATAACAATAATAATCTCAAACTGACATAGTTACAATTGTGCTCTGAAAGTCTCAAACTATGCCACAAGCCTAGGCTCTCAAGCATCAAACATCCAACTTAAAGAACAAACTAACAAATAAGTCAACGAATGAAATGAAACAATGGCGTCCGTCCACAACGGACCACCACCAGTCCACCAGCAAAGTAATTTCAAAGCAAAGTTATTAATTTGCCAAGTTATTAATCTGCTCTCCTTTTGTTCTTTAATCCTTTCTTGTTTCTTCCTGAGCCTCTAACTTCGTCCTGACTTCTTGAGACCCATCAACACGTTGGGGTTGATCTTACAGATTTTAATAAGCCCTACATATTATTTGCCCTCTCATTTGAAATAATTCACTATAGAAATAATTATTATTGTTACTATATTATTCAGAACAACATGCAGTATAAATGTCAATTCCCGCTGCTTAGCGACAAACACAAATGCCAACAGTAGTACCTCTTGGTATCAAGTGGAATGCTATAGCTGTTGTGCAAGAGAACAGCCATGAATGCATGGGAGAAACAACTTCTCAACAGATCAATGTCATCAATATCATGGTGTCTTTTAAGCTTCTCCCAATCATCTTCACAAAACCGTTGGCCAGCATCCTCCAGTCCTGATACAGAGGCCTTCGGAACCAAGCCTTGTAACTGTAAAGCATCAGAGAAAAGAAGAGTTAGCAGTTAGCTTCCCCTGCCTTGCTTAGCACATTACTCTTACAGACACCTCTAAAAAACCAAAGCAAATATTTTACAGAACTTTCACTTCGTCAAGTAATCATTTCAAACTCTTCTTCGGTTTCTGTCCTACATGCAACACCATGAAGCAGAACTCAGCGCTTTCAACTGCTATGTCAGTTACCAACCTGAGAAGAGAGAAAGAACCTTTGCTGAGGATGAGGTTTTCTTTCCAACTGATTTAGAATAGATAGAGTTACTTCGCAGGGTGGATTCGCACATGTTCCTACGCAGATAAAAAGATGCATTAGCAATGAACTTAGACATAATTACATATAGTGGAACACAAGACAGCTGGAAATACTTCATTCAGTTAATTTACTGATTACCACAATATTTATAAGAACACAGCTTTACGGACAGAAAGTTGTACTACAGCGTACAGGAGACCTGTTTCTATTAGTGTACTTCACGTCTGTAGACACCAATAAATCCTTGTAACAGAGTACTAAAGGATCATGGCCTTTAAAGACACAGAATTAGCGTCAACTTCTAGACATTTTGAAACAGATAGGAAAATGTAAATCCAAGCACAACAGGTCACATCAAGAGGTCGTGAAGTCAGATGTAAAGAGCGAGATAAAAGACACTGCTGTGTATCAGGTCACAGTACCTTGTTTCCCATTAAGCAACGTCATAACTTCAGATTTACAGGTGGAAAAATTTCCGGCAGCAAGGGATTTCACAAGTTCCACATCACTTGTGCGAGTTGCCAGTTCATATCCTCTGGGAACGCAAGGATTACTCACACTTCTCTCCTTATTTTCTGAAGCTGCAGATATGAAGCATATAATAGTTTATATAAAATCTCCAAATAAATGAGCCAAAGATTTTTAATATTTTGATAAGGTCAGAGTGATAGCTTTTATGACGAAACATGTAGACTTTATTCAATTCCAATTAGCGGCATGGACAGGGGTTTCATAAGCTGTGTAGAAACCTCACTAGGCGAAATCAATCATGAGATCAGTTCTTGCTGGATCAAAAGGTCTCTAACTTATTAAAATGTGCAACACAGAATACATGCAATATTTCGTTGGTCTTAACCGAATTGAGGTTTAAAAAGAGTCATATATCGAAACTAAAAGTGAGCAATCATGAATGTCAGCTGATGAAATAAATTGTTAGGTAGTGCAAATTTCGAGAGGCCATGAATGCAAGGACAGTCTTAAGAGTGAGAAATTGCTCACTCTTGACTCTTTCCCCTATTCTGAGACGAACATATTCAAATAACCTAATGGGGGAAATATTCTAAGAGCATAGAGCAAGGACAGTATCAACCTGGAACTTACATGACTTCAAGTCTTGAGAATCCTGCTCATGCAGCAACTTCCACAGCGCATCCTGCTTGCAGCAGCGAGAAGCTGAGTGAATAACAACAATGGCAGGCACATAGAATCCATATTGAAAACAATTCATGTTATATGCTTTTCAATACTCTGTCCTCATTTTAGTTAACATGGAAAGTAATTGACAGGTAATCACAGAACCATCAAGACCACAGAGAAGTGAAAGAATCTTGTGGTATTAGTTTTTGTTATACTTGTCCCGACGGCATTCTGGAAGAACTTTGTCACAAGACACAACTTTCAATAAAGAGATATCTAAGAGGTAATTCTTTCACATAAAATCAAATTTTTGAGATTAAGCAACACAAGCACAAACACATATTTTCCAACTAAAAGTGAACAAATGTTAACAAAATTTACATTTGGGCACCTGACCAAACTGCTGCAAGCTTTGGGTATAAAGATTGTAAGAAACTCCTGCAAACCTCACGATTCTCGAATATTTTGACGGTGGAGACTCAATGCTAGCATAAGTGACCTGCAGCAGAGATACTTGATTTAACAAATGCAGTGTGTTATTAAATCTTCAGAAGGTAACATGCAATGCTAATAATGTTAGCAGGTTACACATCCCACATGGGTCTTATCATGTATGCTTCAAAATACATGGGAACAGTGCAGTGACATCAACATGATGTCCAGTTTTGGCAGGTCTTAAGAACTCATGCAGAATTTCTAAATAAAAAGTTATAACTCGTAGATCTCTTCATCTTTCATGCAAGTTAACTGAGGAAATGAGAAACACAAGACCAAGTAGAATACAATTACTGAACAACGAGTCAAACTGGAAATTGGGCAGATCATTAAGGATGGTACATAGAGGTTGGTTGATTATTGAACTTATCATCAACAGAGAAACCTACACAATGGGAGGGGGCTTGAGAAAGTGCAATATGAAAGACACGGAAAACTTTTACAGCAAATAAATGATAAGACAAATTTCTTCAGTTATGATTGGAAATAAGTGGCTAATATCAAGGCCTCAAGGGTCAAGAACCAATTTTAGTGGTGAATTCACATGCTCATGGAGCGAAGACTGGTTCAATTACTCCAGCAGAGGATGCATAGGGTGATAGTTGGGAAAGGAAAAACCTGCATAGCAGATCTACCAAGTACAATTACTCCAGCAGTGTCTTGAGGTTTGTTGCCTATGTATCCGAGAGCATAATTTACAGCCACCCAGTTATAAAGACCCTCGTCTTGACCTGCATCAGATAATGTATACTAACTCAGAAACCATCTCATCGGTGTCATTGCTGATACGAACGAAACAAGAACTAGAAGAATTCACAACCTCTCTAGGATATCCCTATGATTTAAGGGGAGGACCAAGATGTAAGCAACATTAGCCCCTGACAAGCCAAGGCTAGCAAAGAGTGAGGAAATTGGATACGACTCAGGAAAGTACATACGTAAGAAAAATCTGAGTTCAAGGAGGCTAGAGGTAGATTTATCTGAGATACACAACATAGAAGTTCAAATAGATTTACATTGACCTTCCATATTTAAAGTTAGTGGTCTTTAATAAATCAACTAGGGGTGGGGATTGTTTCTATTTGTACTCGGCTACAAATGTGCACAAACACCTCAATTCTAGAAGGGATCAAATTAGATCATCTACAATATGATTCTGAGAAATAAGTTCTGGTGACATTTTGTTTTTTGTTTTTTTTTTTTTGTTTTTTCCTTTTGCTTGTTCCGGTTATAGGTAGCAAAAAGACCAACTTTGAGATGCATACACTCGCCACTAATTCCACATCCCTCGGGATTTAAATCGTAAATCTCATGACAACTGCATCTTCCAACAGCAAACAATATCCAAATACTAAAACTGTATATCCTACCCCAAAAGGTATATCCAGCATAGTTTTCCCAAGATCGCTCAGTTGTACATCAACAATAACCATGCTTTGGACATCCCAACAAACAAACATCAACAATGCATCTTGATTCTTTCCCTATCAAACAAATCACTCAATTCAATTTTCAAATCAAAAACCCACAAAAAAAAAACACAAACAATCATGAATCACCAATGTCCAACACTTTGATATCATCAATGTCGAACTGATATCAAAAATATCAAACAAATCACTCAAATCAAATCGCAAAACAACACAGGTAATCATCAATCTCCAAAAAACACAATCATCACTCATTCGAACCGGTTCATTCACCCCCAACAAACAACATCAAAAACTACATCTTTTGCCACAAAATCACTAAAATTCAAATCAACAAAACACAAAACAAAGAAATCATCGAAACCAAAAACCAAACTAATACACCAACCTGTCAACACAGAAACCCAATGATCCCTAAACAAAAACCCAGACGATCTCAGAACCCGACGACACTCCTCCAACACATCCCCTCCCAATCCGGAACCCGAATCACCATCCTCTCCACCATCAACCACCACCAGCTGAACTCTGGTATCCTTCCACTGAGACTTCGGCACCTTCCCCCTAGCAACCGCAACCATCTCCTCCACCCCGGCTCGGCCCGAACCCGGCCCGAGCCGGAAGGAATCGGAGGTGAGGGGCGTGCCGGAATCGTCGTTAAAAGATCGGAATATACGGATGTGGGACCGGGAGGGGGCGATGTCGATGAGGACGGAGAAGGCGGAGGAGGGGGAGGAGGGGAGGCGGAGGGAGAGGAGGAGGTAGAGAGAGAATGAGAGGAGTGAGAGTGTTGCGATTGTTGTCAGGATGTGTTTGTTTTGGTTGTGGGTTTGGTGGGGTTTTTTGGGAGTGGGTTTGGGGAAGAGAGATAGAGGGTTTGTGGTGGTCATGCGAGGATGGAGCTGGGTTTTGTGAGGTGGGATTTGTGTTGTTGATGAAGACGCCATTGATGAGTTTAGAGAGAGAAGAGAGAGGTTACCATTTCTCTGAGTTCTCTCTTTCTCTCTTACTGCAACTGAAAGAGTGCGTGTGACTTTACTTTTTTTGGTTTTTGAATCATTGAATGTAGTCTATGTAGAGGATGATGGACTCCCTTTCTATGGGTAGGGAGCTTCACTTTTTGTTTGGGGACCAAAAAACACCAAATAACCATAATAATTTGTTAGGCCGCTTTCAATTCAGTTCCATTCTAAACTAAAACGTTGTCTGTTAAATGTATTTATGATAATTCATATATTATTGGAAAGATATTGACTTGTACTCCAAAATCAGAAGGTTCCGATAAGTTTAAATGGATTAAATATTAATTGAAAAAAAGTCGATTTTAATTCATTTCAGTTTATCCGAGTTCAAAAGAACAGCGCCTTAGTGAGAAATGAGATTGGTTTGAATCACTACTAAATTTGTAAAAAGTCGCCTTAATATATTGGACAATGTGTATAAGAGGTTATTTGGGTTTTGGTTGTGGTGGTTCGAGGTTTGGTCTTATATATCCTCCGAACTATACAATTATAAGAGTCATGTTAGGATGACTCGAGTACTAGTATAATCTAATGCTTGGACGATCACTGTAATGAAACATTGTTTTGCAGTAGATCTTGTGGATCTATCTACAGGATGTTTTGAGATTCGACTAGTCAGGCTTTTCTTTTTTTTTTTCCTCATGTACGATGAGTCGATGCTTATGTGTTATGTTCCTATTCGTTTTAAATAAATATCTATGTATATGGTGGTCTTGTTTAAGTGAAATCAACAACATGAGGAAAAACGCAAGACATGTTGCTCTAGGCCTCTAGATACGAGTATCCACCGGATCTTGATCATACCATAGAGGTATTAAGATACTAGGTAAGATATCTTACATCTTAGTAAGTTAATGACTAAATTAAATGCTAAATAGAAGAATTACAAGCCAATCATGATCAAGATCATGATCACCAACTTATAAATAGGGTAACAGTTGGAGACTTGGAACATTGTGGGATGCCACTACAGGTAACGCCAACGAATCCAGGTGTATCTGAAGATTGTATGATGATCAACAGCATCCATAACAAGGAGCATGTGTATTTTTCGAACTTCTTCATATGTGCGAGGTTAAATACTCTATTTATGTAAAAATGTGCTATGTATCCCGTGGTAGGGCTGAAACCTGAGATGGTAAGAATAAATGGTATCGGCTGCGAAGCATCAGAACTGAAATTGCATTTCGGAAGTGTATCCTAGAGCTTCAAGGTGTGCAGCCATGGCCTTGTTCATTGGGGGTGGTCCACACCTCAATATCTGTTGAGAATACACAATTTTGTCAGTCGTAACTCGTAAAAAAGCTTGGACTTGCATAAGGTAAGAAGAATAAATAAAGCTTGGCAAAAGGGTTCACCTTAATATCAGATGCAGGTTCAGGGCAATGAGCTTGTATCATTTCCTTGGAAATGAATCCAACTCCCTCGGTCCATTTTTCTGGTGGCTGCAGGTGATGACGAAGAATTTCATTAACGAGGGTTTGAATCAATGCTTATTCCGCTAATGATGTAATTGACCCTCCATTGGGTTCATAAAATGATAAATGTAGCAGAAAGTAACCTCATTCAGGACGTAATAGATGGAGAAGCGATCAGGGAAATAACGGTCAAAATGATCCAGCTCGTCCTGTGACCAAAAAGACAAATCACAGGAAGACTTTAGCAATCACCAACAAAGAGTGTCACGTTTATTTTTTAAGTCTTTAGTTGAAGTACAAACACCCAAACACATGAAAAAAAGCATTATACTACAAAAGAGGGTTGGAGATACCTTCAAAAGGATATCCTCATATGTGACATTTGCGTAGATCAAATGAACCTTAGTCTTGTCACTTGGGTTCTCCAATATTGCTCTAGCAACCTGACAAAATGAAACAATTAATGACGCTCAAGTAGCTAAAATTGATCCATGAAAGAGCAACGAAATAGCACTTGAAGAAGTTAACAAGGTGCTTCCAGTTGTTCCCACCAAAATTACAAACCTGAAACATTGGAGTAATGCCTGACCCACCAGCAAGCATACCAAAAGCTCTTACTTGTCCAGTCTGATACTTGAAGCGTCCCTGCAAGGTGACACAAAAACATCAGAGGTTAGGGACTGCTGAGACAAATAAATTTAGCAACTAAGCTTAGCACAAACTATTTGTTGAAGCAACAACAACCTCAAGAAATAAAACCTGCGAAGCCAAACAGACCCCAGGCTCGGAGACCATATGCTGCTGAAGCAACCATTTGCAACACATTTGATAGGCCATAGAAGAAAGAATCACAAACCTTGGGGCCCTTCACAGACAAGTAGTCACCTTCTTGTAATTCTCGGAAATGATGGGACATTCTTCCGTGTGGATACATCTAGTTAAAAACCAAAGGGGACAAATAAATATCTCAAATCCTAGAGTCGACTGAAAAGGTTTATTATAAGTTAAACGAGAAATTAAGCAAAGCTTGACAACATTCTAACACAACAAATGCACTGCTATACCTTAATAACAAGGTCAAAGTAACCGACATCTGAGTCCAAGGTAGTTGGTGTGTATGCTTTCATTACATCCTCGCCATTAGCATCCTTCCCTCTGCATGCATCAGTAAATAGTCAATGTCAAGAACTACCTAGCATCATGACGTAGAGTTGAGAATGCTTGAATCTAGTTAAGATGACATGTTCATACGTACATCATGCCATAGAGGACATTGTCAAGCCTACAAACCTGCAGCTTATATGTTGTCCAATAGGAAGACCCAAAACTGAAGTTGGCGTCGGAAGAGCAAATCTAAACTTCACAACATTATGGCTTAGCTGGGTGCGCTTCACGAGCTTAAATTCCTTGCACTTTTCAGGGTCCAAGCAAGCTATCATCACAAGTGCAACCATTAAAATATTGTTCATATGAAACAGGGCAGAAAATAAAGCCCAGTGCACTTTTCCAAAGTAATAAAGCATATCAAGCAAACCAAAGAAACCCCTCAATATAGAAAAAGTCTGAAAGTTGGAGCAAAATATTAACCAGAATTCCCATTTCCCACATTCCGTATCTATATACAGCGTACATCATTGATCGAAACCTATCCATTATCAACGACTCCACCCTCACAAATATCACACTTGGACTACATATTGCAAGTGATCAACCCATCTTGCACCAGCCAGCATCTTATTTTCTAGCAGTACTAAGTACATGTTGGTAAAGAAACAGACCAACAGTCTCCAAAAACTTGACACAAAGCAAGCAATGCAACAATTTAGCAACTGCCCTCGACAAGTCGTCTACCCGGTGATCGTCATGAGCATCCATACAATTCAGTCCGTAACTCAGCTAATGAAGCTAAAACAGCAAGACAATGTAAGAAACGCGTCAAAGAACAGCGGATACCTCAATACTTTTACCAAGAGCTTAGTCCACAAGGTTATGTTCGGTAACTCGGGATGTTAAATCCTTGATTCGAGCTAAACTTCACACTCGAAAAAGTAGAATAACCGCGGATATGCAATCGATCAAAAATCAATGGCATACACCCTATCGAGAGCCTAAAGTTAGCGAATTCCCAATCGGCACCTCCGAATTCGTCGGTTTCAAATTCTACTCTCCCATTCTCCTCCTCCTTCTCTCCTATGAACACAATCTAAAAACAATCATACTATAAAGTTTCTCCTCAAAATTGCAGGTTTCGAAACGCAGTCCTGAAAACCGCAACCTAATAACAGAAATCATGATGATTCACAACAGTTGACAACAAATTCAGTACTCTTATGAACTTGTCTGAAGATTCATCAATCATCAACAATCATAAACCTAAACACGAAACTCAAAAAAATGTCCAATGAACACAAAACTATAAACTACAATAGGAAGAGAAATTTGATGCAATATTGAGGATTAAATACATCATAAATCAATCAACAAAGAGATAAACAAGAGATAACAAGAGAGAGAATAGTACAATTAGGTTTGGGTTTGGGTTTGGGTTTGGGTTTGGAGGAGAGATAGAAGTAAGTTCCGACGGCAATGGCGGCGAGAGCAACGGCAATCCCTAACGTCGTCCCGGTCCGTTGGGACCGTAACCCTTCCATCATGTAGTGTGTGTAGTGACGGAGTAATAACGGAGAAAATGGAGTGGTTTTTGTTTTGCTCACTCTTATTTTTTTTTTTTTTTTTTGGTTCATAGGAGCCACAAAGGGCAGTACAATATATAGGGGAGGGGGGAATCGAACCTG
>ONZA01009992.1:12732-24457 GCA_900322205.1 Kewa caespitosa | reverse complement strand
TAAGCATCGTTTGACGAAATTAAAAGTATAATAGGTACAATTTTGTTCGTGATATACATTGGCGGAACTTGCTTTCAGCTCCTGAACCTGTAAGTTTCTTCATCCTTTCGAGTGTATTAACGTGCAGTAGAGCCCGGCTGTATTAACGGAATCCAATCTCCACGGACTTTAAAGTTCCTGACTGAACTCGGAAACATCTCGCTCCTCATTGCTCCTTGTCAATGATTTGAACATGTAGGCAATATAAAATCCAAGCACGAAGACCATCAGAACAGAAACACCAAGCCTCTTCAGATTTTCTGGCTTCTTCAGCTCCTTAAGATTCCCTCTTCCACTTCCAGCCAGCTGCTTCAACCTCTCTGCAGCTGATCCAAATTTGCCATCTTTCCTTTTCTCTTCTTTGCTTGCAGGCATCTCCTCTTTCTGCGTCCCCTCCCCCGCCTTGTCCTCCTCTTGCTGTCTCCTCTCCTCCACAACCTCCTCTTTCTCCCTCTTCACATCTGCATCTTCCTTCTTCTCTGTCTTCTCATCCTCCGCTTTCTTTGGAGAGCTAGTATGCAGAGTTTGTTGCTCTTGAGGCGGTTGAGGCTTTTCAACCGGCTCCTCTTTGTCTTGCTGTTTTGCAGGTGATACTGTGGTGATCAATTTGGGCTGCCTAATGTAAAGTATTCCCCCCTCAAACTTGGCAGTGATTTCTTTCATGTCACAGTCGGGTGAGACACGAATCTCCTTATGGAAACGCCTCCATTTGTTGTCGCCAATGGGACGCTCTCCGCTTAGCTTAAGAATGCGCGATGTTGTTAGTAGTTGAACCCTCAGTTGTTCCTTCTTGAATCCTGCATAATTTGGCATAAATTTATACTAAGCATTACATATAACAGAAATCACATTGCCAAAGATATGTAATGAAAATCGTAGTTGTGGTTACCTGGGAGATAAATAAGGATGGTATCACATTCTTTCTCCGATATTAAATCTGAAGGAGGGGCAAAGTCTTCGTATGTGCGTTTACCAATTGCCATAGCCATTGTTTGGAGGGCTGCTTCTTGTAGTTCCTTTGTTGTTTGTGATGGAATGTCATTTTCATTAGTTGCATTTATATATAGATGTGCATGGTGGAGGCCTTTCTGTCCTGTATTTGCTTCCAAATTAGATATTCCAATGCTTCATTAACACAAGGATGATTATCTCCATGATAAGGGAAAGAAATTCTTTGTTATCCTCAATCTCTTTCTGTTATTCTTTTTCCTTTCAAATTTCTTTGTGTACTTTGTAGAAAGAATCGTTTCAGTTATTTAGCCCCTCAAGGAAGCAAGCAAGAATACTTTTCTAGATTTCATTAGTGCATGTCGTGTTCTATCATAAACCTTCTAGCTGAAGAGAGTAATGCTTCTAAAATTACTACTATAACTTTCTTCTCCTCTCTTCTATGTTTCTTAATATTTGCCAGAGTTACCGTGTTTCATCATGCATCGAATGTCAGATCCATTAGGCCATGACGGTATATTTGAGGTTTTCGATCAATATGGTCTACAGATATAATTAAGCAGATTAAAAGGATTGTAAAGGTTCTCATGTCAAGTTATACTCCTCCATTTTGTTCTGTGGCTATTTCTAACTTGAGTCGGTCACATGTTCAATTTAATTATATACTCGGTAATTTCTTTGGGTTGTATGCGATGTTATGCTTGTTCTTGTGTTCTATATGGTACTATATCGTGTCTGAACTTTGCTTCATTCAGCGCTGATGATCCCACTGACTTTTACCAAGCATTCAAATTTTACAAACAGGAGGTTTAGCTGATGAGCAAGTCCAGTAAACTTTAACCTGTGCCAAGTACATTCTCTAAAATCATACTCCTGTCACTAGGTTACAACTTGAACGCACCCTTCAAAAAGCCAAAATGTGTCATGTACCATATTGCCATACTGGACGGATATTGTGTAATGTAACCGACACACAGGAAGGTCCAACTTAGCTAAAGCGAATCATCTTTCCAACTCTGAATCCCGTGTTCATGTCGTGTTCATATATGTGTCTGTGTAACCTCATTCAACCAATAATATCAGTACGGTAAAATCTGAGTTGAAAGTCCAGAGAGGTGTGGGGAAAATTCTGTTATGAATCAGTCTCATGGTTCAGCTGAATACGTTTCATAGTTTCAATTAAGATTAGTTGCTCACGTTGCAGACTAGAACAAAGTCAAACGCTAATTACTAGACCAGTGACCAAAATACTACGCAGCATTAAGTTGATCAGTCTATTTTGCATTAATGTTATTTATCTGCAAGTCATGGTACTTCTATAAGCGTAAACTATAAGATCACTAGGGTGTTTTTTCCCCTCACAATGTAGGTACTGAACATGTCATGTAAATCATAATTTAGGGTTGAGCACATCTGAGCGCTGATAGCAGATGTCAACTGGTAAAGTCTGTTCGCAAGTAGTACGAAAGACTTGGGGTTTGAGTCCGTCTGCATTGGTGTTTCATCTCCTTCGCAACCAAAAGAAATTTGACTGTTATATCATGAACTTATTGTCCTTGTTCTTTTATATTCTTTTTGTAACTTTGATCTTATTGTCTTTCTCTGTCCATGTTCCTCTATTAGTTTCTTTTAATAACTTGATCACTCGAAGGCTTAAATTCATGAACATACACACGTTTGTTTAATGACGAGCAGCCTGATAACAGGCCAGAACTAGCAACTGCAATTTGATCCCCATAGATTGTCCAGATTGCTAGAAACATTTCATAAAAAGTTCCCAAAGTAAAAATACAGTTTGTTATTGCTTGAAGTACATTTTGTTGCGTGATCAAATTTACATTTCGATACTAAAATGCTGTACATTTCAAGTCACAGTAATACAGTATCCATGAATGTATATATACACACGTTTACAGCTCACGATCGACTTCCATCACACTATGCTGCTCTTTCCCTGTAAACGACTTGATCACATATGAAATGTAGAAACCAACCACCACAACCATCAGAACAGAAACACCCAACCTCTTCAAATTTTCCCTCTTCTTCAGCTCCTTGAAAAAACCACTTCCACTTTCAACCAACTGTTGCAACCTCCCTCCAGTTGATTCACATTTCTCTTCTTTCTCTCTCGCCCGACCCCCTTCCTCTTTCTTCTCCTCCTTTTCTTTCTCTCTTCTTTCCTCTGCCTTCGCGTTCTCCTCCCTCTCCCTCCTCTTCTCATCCGCTACCTTGGCCTCGGCCTCCTCTTTTTCTCTTTTCCCTTCTTCCGCCTTCTCGGGCAAGTTGCTAGGCGGCTGAGGCTGTGGTTGAGACTGAGGTACTGAAGGTTGAGATGGTTGAGGCTTTGGAGGCTCTGGGGTGATGAGCTTTGGCTGTCTTATGTAAAGAACGCCGCCTTCGTACTTGGCAGTGATCTCTTTGGTGTCACAGTTGGGTGAGACGCGGAACTCCTTGTGAAAACGCCTCCATTTGTTGTCTCCTATGGGGCGTTCTCCGCTTACCTTGAGGATGCGCGATGTGGTCAATTGCACCCGCAACTGTTCCTTCTTAAACCCTGCGTCATCATCACCATCAACATTATCATCAGTGCAAAAGCTAAGGTACACACGTACTACCATGAGATGGTGTACACGCGAATACGGTCGACTAAAACGTACTCGTCTCATGATAAAATGGGTGTAACGTAAGCAATGCTTACTCAATTTTCGTTGTTTCATCCTGCCACATATTTAACACTATGATCATATGACAACCACCAACTTTAAGCCTTTTAACATAACAATTAGTCCTGCATTGCAACTCTTTACAAACATAAGACTGAAGATGTTAGATTACCGGGAAGATAAACAAGGATTGTGTCATATCCCTGCTCCGGTACCAAGTCGGACGGAGGGTCGAAATCCTCGTAAACACGGTTGGGCATGGCCACGGTCATCTTAGCTGCTGTTTCTTCTTCTTCTTGTAGATCACTTTCTGACTTTGTTGTTTGTGATGAAATGTAATGTGATTTGGGTTGGATATATATACTCTATAATGAAAGATAGTGTTCCTTGTCTATCTTTCTCACTTTCTATTCCTTTCAAGTAGGGATATTCCATTATTGCTTGATGGGCACAAGGATGGTGACCTCACGATCAAGGAAATGAAATTCTTTGTCTTTGTCATTGTCTTTTCTTAGACTTTGCTGAAAGAATCCTTTGACTAGCACCGTCGTTTTGGTCCTGTACTGAAGAAAATTCATTTTATCGTCATAGGTCAACTATAGTTTATCTTCTGTAAGTTTTACGGTATTTATTAAGCAACCATTCTTTTATACGGTCTATGCATACTATACTCCCTTGTGATCTTTATACAGCCCTCTAAGGTGAAGCAGGATTGTTTTAAGCTACCAAAATCAGAATGAGGAAGAAAAAGATATCATAGCACTTGATTGGGTGGACAGTTGACCGGAAGATAACTTCGATTCGCCGGGCTAGCAGGCGGACGACGTTGATATATCAATAATCACCCCCTCATAGCATAAAAATCACCCCCTCATGGCATAAAAATTACCCCTCAAATAATATAAATCACACCATGAGAGGATGATATTATTTATTTGTGAGGTGATCTTATATTGTAAGGGGGTGATTGTGGATCTGGCAAAATGTTGTATAGTGTACATGGAGTGTACAATATACATGCTGCTTATTAAGATCTTTCTAATAATAAATGTCGTATGATAGTTATATTTCGAAGTTAAAAACTAACCAATTTCTAAGTTCGAAGTCGAATCAAACAATTGTAGTAAATTAAAATAAGTTTGAAAGAATGGGCCTTAGCTTAATGTTTGAGCCTTAGGTCCATAATAGTTTTGTTATAGGTTCGATTTTCCTAGTTAGACATTGTAATGGCTTAAGTAACTTCTTCCCAACCAAGGACACACACTGGTCGGCCATGCCTTGTCCTTGCCCGGTCAAAGACACACGCTGGTCGGTCATGCCATGTCTTTACCCAGTCAAGGACACATGCTGGTCAATCATGTCCTGTCCATTTCAGGTGAAGGACACACCTTTGCCGGCAAGGCCTCGTCCCTATCCGGCTAAGGACTCACGTTTGTCGGTCATGTCCTATCCCTACCCCACCAAGGATACAACTTGACCGGCCATGCCATGTCCCTTCCGAGCCAAGGACACACGCTAGCCGGCCATGCATTATCCCTTCCAGGCCAAAGACACACTCTGGCGAGCCACGCACTGTACCTTCCCGGCCAAGGACACACCTTGCCTGGTCATGCCATGTCCCTTACCCGGCCAAGGACACACCTTAACTGGTCATGACATGTCTCATACTTGGTCAGGGACACACCTTGGTCAATCGTACCCTGTCTTTACCGAGGATCGCCATATATGATATTTCCGACCGAATCATAGTACGCAATGGACTTCAATGGACTCCCCGAGCCCATATTTATCGATGATACTATTTTTCTCACTTTTCATTTCGGACCCCTCGGCGTCCCGGTACCCGTTAGAGATTTATTCCCCAACCCTTATGTGACGTACCACAGCAATATAAGGCCCATCTGTGGCTGTAGTTCCCCCGGGAAACACCTTTCACCACCCATTTTCGACGTTTTTCTTCAAATTCCAAAACTTGCCCTGAAAAACCATATATGACATTTACGACTAAATCATGGTACGCAACAAGCTCCAATGGAATCCCCAGTCCATATTTATCGATGGTGTCATTTTCATCATTTTTCATTTCGGACCCCAAGACCGTTTTTTCGTGACTTATAGCCTTCGGTTTCCCCCGTTTCTAGGGCCTCCCGGGGCTCGATAGAGATTTTTCCCCAAACGCTATGGAACGTTCCCACATTAATATATGTCCCATCTATGGCGGTAGTTCCCCTCGGGAACACCTTTAACCGCCCGTTTTCGGCGTCTTCCTTCAAAGTTTGACAAGTGCCCGGAACCGCCATATACCACATTTTCAGCACAATGATGGTGCGCAACGGACTCTTCGGGCCCATATTTATCGATGATGCTATCTTCAACACTTTTCGTTTCGAACCCCCCGAGACCGTTTTTTCGTGACTTATAGCCTTTGGTTTCGACCGTTTCCGGGTGTCTAGGGCCCGGTGGAAATTTGTTCCCTCACACAGCATGGGACGTTCTTACAAATATATAAGCCCCATCTATGGCGGTAGTTCCCGCGGGGAGCACCTTTTACCGCCCGTTTTCGGCATTTCCTTCAAAGTCTGAAACATGCCTTGCACCGCCATATATGACAATTCCGAACGAATCATGGTACGCAACGGACTGTAAAGGACTCCCTGGGCCCATATTTATCGATGGTGCTATTTTTATCATATTTCATTTTGGACCCTCCTGGATCGTCTTTTCATGAGTTATAGCCTTCGGTTTCGCCCGTTTCTCGGGCGTCCCGAGACCGGTGGAGATTTGTTCCCTAATCGTTATGGAACGTTCCCACATCAATAAATGCCCCATTTATGGCGGTAGTTCCCCCCGGCAACACCTTTAACTGCCTATTTTCGGCGTTTTTCTTCAAAGATCAACAAGTGTCCTGGACTGCCATATACCACATTTCCGACACAATCATGGTACGCAACGGACTCTGTTAAACTCGTCGGGTCCATATTTATCGATCGTGCCATTTTCATCATCTTTTCATTTCGATCCCCCCAAGACCCTTTTTCGTGACTTATACCCTTCGATTTCGTTCGTTTTCGGGGCGTCCCGGACCCGGTGCAGATTTGTTTCCCAACCGCTATGGGACGTCCTATATTAATGTAAGCCCCATCCATGGTGTTAGTTCCCCCGGGGAACACCTTTTACCTCCCGTTTTTGACGTTTTCCTTCAAAGTTCAAAACGTACCCGGGACCGCCAAGTACCACATTTCCGACACAATCATGGTATGCAACGGACTCCGATGAACTCCTCGGGTCCATATTGGTCAATGATGTTATTCTCATCATTTTTCATTTCGGACCCCAGGACAGTTTTTTCGTGACTTATAGCCATCGGTTCGCCCGTTTTCGGGACGTCCTAGTGCCAGGTGGAGATTTGTTCCCCAACTACTATGAGACGTTCCCACATCAATATATGCCCCATCCATAGCGATAGTTCCTCCCGGGAACACCTTTAACCGTCCATTTTCGGCGTTTCCTTCAAAGTTTAACAAGTGCCTAGCACCACCATATACCACATTTCCGACACAATTATGGTATGCAACGGCCTCCGATGGACTCCTTAGGTAAATATATCATCGATAGTGCCATTTTCATCACTTTTCATTTCGGATCCCCCAGAATCGTTTTTTCGTGGCTTATATCCTTCGGTATCGACCGTTTCCGGGGCATCCCGGGATCTGGTGGAGATTTGTTCCCTAACCGCTATAGTATGTTCCCACATCATTACATGCCCCATAAATGGTGATAGTTTCCCCGAGGAACACCTTTTAACGTCAGTTTTCGGCGTTATCTTTCAAAGTCCGAAACGTGCCCGGGACCGCCATATGCGACATTTCCAACTGAATCATGGTACACAACGTTCTCCAACGGACTCCCTGGGCCCCTATTTATCGATGGTGCCATTTTTTCATCACTTTTTATTTTGGACCCCGCGGGACCGCTTTTTCGTGACTTACACTCTTTGGTTTTCTCCCGTTTCTGGGTTTCCCGGGATCCCGTGGAGATTTTTTTCCCAACCGCTATGGGATTTTTCCACATTAATGTACGCCCCATCCATGGCGGTAGTTTCCTCCAGAAACACCTTTAACCATCCGTTTTTGGCGTTTTCCTTCAAAGGCCAACAAGTGCTCCGGACCGCCATATACCACATTTCCGACGCAATCATGGTACGCAATGGACTCCGATGGACTCCCCGGGCCCATATTTGTTGATGGTGCCATTTTCATTACTTTTCATTTCGGACCCCCCCGGACTGTTTTTTCGTGACTTATAGCCTTCGATTTTGCTCGTTTCCGGGACATCCCGGTGCCGATGGAGATTTGTTCCCTTACCGCTATGGGACGTTCCCATATCAATATAAGCCCCATCCATGGCTGTAGGTCCTCCCGGGAACACCTTTTATCGCTTAGTCATTTTCCTTTAAAGTTTGTGCCAACTTTTCCCTTTATCTTTTTTCGAAACCATGGCCTTTTCTTCCAACCCTTGGCAGTGTCATTACTTTGTCCATAACTTTGGTTGTGTTTCCACCCTTGGCCTTTATGTCGGCATGCTACAATGTATGCCATGAAGACAAAAAATGCAACTTCGTAATTAATTGCAGGCGTTTTAAGAATTTATGGGACAGTAAGAGGAGGGACAAATCAAAGCAACATAGGCCTAAATAGGAGAGGCAAAAAAAAAAAAAAAATAAAAATATATCCGATTGTACAATCAAAATTAAGTATTAATAACTGCCTCTCCCACTTCTCATTTCACTCCCAGAAAAAAAAATAGCATTTTTGTGTTATGGGTCTACCGTCGTCAACTCTAATAATAGTAAGTCCCAATTTCATTCATTTCTGAAGCAAATTTAACTAAATTATTATCATTGTTGGTGTTTTGTTATTGTTACCATCATCATCTGAAACACGTTCTTCAAAAAGTTACCTTACAAGTTAAGAGACAATGACATCACAAAAGTCAAGCGAATTTATGTATTTATTTGAATATACTTAGTTGATATCATATATTCCCTTACGTCCTTAAAAGAGTTTCTCACTTTTCTTTTTGGTTTGTCCTTAAAAAAGTGTCTCATTTCCTCGTATATAAACTTTTTTTTCAGGATGATAATTAAAGCAAATAGTAAGAGTACATGTGAACCACATATTTCACTTTCTTAATCTGCGTGTCCAGAAACAATGAGACACTACGCCTGACACAGAGAGTAACTTTGTATCTATAAATTCATAGAAAAAGAAAATAAAACAAAGTTTTCACTTTGTAACTATGTCTATCATTTGAGGAACTCAAGTGGTAGCATAGTGGTTGGCTACTCACCTTATGACATTGAGGTATAGGGTTCACATCCCATCACTCTCACTTGGCATCCCTCCTCCTTTGCCCCCTTCCCCCAAGTGAGTGGGTTTGTTTGTAAGATCCTGCACTTCTGTCAACCCAATCCGAATCAGAGGTCCAACAACAGATAAGTTTTTTTTTAGAAAAATAACTATGTGTATCCTTTTGGGATATAGAATTAGGGGCTTAAGGCGTGGACTAACCCAGCCCCTTAGGCCCATACAAAGTGGGCCTAATTGGCCCAATAGATTCAAACCCACCAAGTCATCATTTCAATCAAACACAAAATCTTTTCCTTTTCAAAAACACTTCATTCACTCCACTCTCCCTCTCTTAACTTTCCCCGCTCTTTTTCTCTCTCTCATCATCTCACCTCTGGCCACCGGAGCTTCGCCGGAGATTCCATTCCCGGCAACCGGAACCTCCACTCCGTCATCGAAACGGCGACATCGTAATGTCTAAACCCTGAGTACAATCGAACAGTTGAAGAAACCCTAATTTGAAAGATTTTAGCTAAAACTTGTGGTTTTCGACGAAATTGAAGTCAAATGGAAGTGGATATGAGTTTCGAGGAATCGATGCTTCGGAAATTAAAGATCGAAGATCCATGGCTTCCTCCTAAGCCTTGGGAATCCCTGCATTCCGTTTCTTCTTCATCGTCGTCATTGAAGCACACTCCCTCTCATGGTTGCGTTTATGATATCTCTTCGGTTTCTGTGAGTTCTCGATTTATATCTATCGAAGAAGATTTAGATTGTGGTGTTGATGTGATGTTTTGATCGTGATTCTTATTGTGGTCTTGATATAATGTTTTGATCGTGAATTTCTTTTGTTGTTTAGGTTTTGAAGGGATTTTAATGGTTTGTGCTTGTGTGGTAACTAATCTGGGGAACAATTTATGAATCAGGTGTTAGTATTGTGAATTTTAGTAGGTTTTGAAGTTTGAATCGATTCACTACAGTTAGTTCCAGTTCTATGTTGCATGGAAACAGATGTAGGAACGAGGATGGCGGAATTGCCAGTCCTAAGAAAAAACGCGAAAAGTTGAAGCGGAATGAGAAATATGTATGTGACTTATTTGTGTAGATATTCTAAATAGAATGTTCGTAATGTCAGTTTGGTGAGTGATGTAATTTGTTAATGGAATATAATATAACTTTTAGTGAAAGCTGTTGTTTTAATTTTCATGCGAACTGTAGAATGGATGGAGTTTTTAAAGGTCTCATAGTCAAAGTTATGTCTGTCAGGAGGCAAGTCTGGTGCGCTTGGTGATGAATGCTCTGCAAGGTGTTCAGTCGGCAGTTGTTAGTATTGAGCATCTGTCAGCATTGTTTTGTGCAGATTCTGCGGACAGATCCGTTCATCGGATTCCAACTCTTTGGAGTAGATCTTTGAGCACATCTGCATTGGGAAAGATGCTTAAATCTATCGGGTTTGCTGGTTCATTGGTTGTTCTTCTCTACAAGTTTGTGGACTACTTTACCTGTTCAAGTTTTGACGGAAGTGTGACTGAGAAACAACAAGCAGAGCTGGAAGCCGCAGATGACTGTATTAATGACGGGAGGAATGGGAAGCATCCTCCTTACAGCCTGGTTAATCAGGCATTTGGAGTTGCTGTTAGAACGGTCTTGGAAGGGTATATGCGTGCACTAGATACGTTGAGTGCGTCAGTGCACGCGAGGCGTTCCTTCAACAATGTCGATTTGCAGACAAGTTCTTTAGGGTTGCAAGGTAATCTTGCAGTTGTTTCACATTCTGAAGTTACACTACTGGAGGTCTACTTGCACTCAAGAGAACTAAGAACCCAGATTGAGGGTCTCGGTCATCTTTGTCTTTTACACGATGCAACTCTTTGCTTCTCACTAGTTTCATTTGAGGATTTAACTGCTAAAGCAGTCGTCAAAATCCGTGACTTCCCCAAGGGAGGAAACTTACTTACTTATTTATACACACAACTACAGGTGAGCTTGAATATTTTCTTGATTTTGTTATTGTAAATGTGAAGTGCTTCTCTGTGTTGGCACAAAGATGAGGGGTTAGGAATAGGGATAGAAAATGGACAAATCACCATGGCATAAGATGGGAAGTCAGAAAAAGAAAAAGAAAAGAATAGAAAACAAAACAAAACAGGGGCATTGTTTCACTTGTGCTTCTCTGAGCTCATTGTATTTCGAATTTGATACCCAAGATATTACCAAAAATCCGTAGTTGCTGACATGTAATTTGCTGATACCTCAGTTAACTACATTGAAATATTCCCTAGAATAATCTATGACTTTTGTAGGTTTGAAATATTCCCTAGAATAATCTATGACTTTTGTAGGTCTACTTGTGGCCAGGGGTGTAAATGAGCCGAGCTGAGCCGAGTACTACCTCGCTCATGTTCAAGCTCGCCTAAGTTATACGAGCTTGAATACGAGTACGAGCTTTTGACGAGCTTCAAAAATGTTGTGCAAGCTCGGCTCGCCTAAAAAAGATTGTGTTCGTGAACAACTCGCGAGTAGCTCGTTTAAACAAACGAGCCCGAAGCCGAGCTTGTTAATAATTAAGTGTTCATTTAGATTAACGACTTTAATACCTCAATTTTTAATTTTTGTTTTAGCAAACTTCAAATAAAATCGTAAAGATAAACGCTAAACAATGAAACTTAAAGTGCTTGTTAATATTTTTTTACTAATTTCGGTAAGAAAATAATTACTTTCTAA